>JZKD02S1255695.1:158679-168769 GCA_000966675.3 Picea glauca
TCAAAGTAGTGAATTAAATGATTTTCTAATTCTTTTTTTGAAAAAACTCAATCTAGATAAAGTTCTAAAATTCTAGATCCACTGAATATTTCCAAATTTAATGAAATATGTGTTGCGTGTATTAATTCATTATCTTTATTAACATCACAGAAGAAACCCTAAGATAGATCGACACAGTAACAAAAGAGATTAAGCACTTCGATATTTTAGCACATAGCACTGAGTTAGATCTAACATTCATTCATTCTTAATACAACTAAGCACTAAGCATCAAAAAATCTATCTAATATATATAATAAGCAAAGTATCGAGAAGATTCATAACATAACCAATAAATCACAAAGAAAACCAAAGACACAAGACATACGTGGTTCACCACAGTGTGGGGCTATGTCCACCAACTATTTCATCTTCTTTATTATTCTTCAATCTCTTACATTCATCCGCTCCTCTGCACTAAGCCACAGAGCCAAGCTTCGCACCAAACATGAGATTTGTGCACTGCGCACCAGATCCTACTTCTCAAAACTAGGTCAAGGCATAGAGCCAGCTCCTCTATTGAGCAGAGAGCCTTACATACGCATTATGTTGCACAAAGAAACTCAAAACTACTTGCACTTAACATTCCAAGATATTTTTCCTCTCTCTTTCTATATTACATTATTACTTATTTATACTTTTGCAATAAGGCCTAATAATGGGTAAACCCATGGGTCAACATCCCATAACCCATTACAAAAACCCTATGGAACCCCTTGTTGGGTCCACATATCCTGCAAAATAAGTGAGATTTGTGATCTCAGCTCTGCCCAGGCGCTCTATCTTCAACCAGCCTGTCGAAGCCAAAAAGTGGTCCAAACCTGACTAAGGTTTCCTCAAAACTTGTTTGAGGGCCAACAAGCCCCCAACACTCACCTGTGACTCGTCCCGAGTCACTCAAGTATGGTTAATGCATCTTCAAAGGCCTCGAGCTTCGTTTGAGCTGACTCGACTTGCTTCTTTTCCTAAGCCTCCTGCTCAGCAAGATCTTGGATCATTTGCTCTATAATAGGCCCTTCTAGACATTGTTCTGATGTCGCAACCACTTGGTCTTATTGCGAGCCTTGTCCTTCAATATATCCAAACACCCTATAGGCTTCATCCTGCACAAGTTGTAGTTTCTGTGTGACTTCCATTACTCTACCCTAGATGGCAATAATCTGTTGTTGTACTATGCGTTGTTGTTGGTACCTCTTCATTCTTTCAACTGTGTTGAGAAGCTTCATCTGTGCGTGAATGAAGAAGACATGTTGTTTCCCCTCCTCTAACAGTGCTTCCAATTTCCTTAGTTATGGATCTTTTGCGAGGCATTCATATGTCTACACACTTCTATCCCTTAGTTGTTTTCATTCTGAGGAAAGGGACCTGATCCTTACTAATTCATTCTTAGTGGATTCATCCCTCTGATCGCGCACTTCTGGTGGGGTGCTCGGTACTGCTTGGGTATCAAACTCTGTTATCCTCGCTTGAAGTTGTTGGATGGCCTCAACGATCTTTACCATTTGAACCTCGAATGACTCTTGTTCCTCCTATGCCAAGAATGACATAGAGCGAATTTCTTTACTAACAACTTCCTTAATCATGTCCCTTTCTATGAGAAACTTCTCCTTTTCTTTCTGTAGCTAGACTTTTTCATCTTGGGCCATCGCCTAAAACTCATCTTTCTCATTTTCATAGGCGATTACATAGTACCGCACTACACGTAATTGTTCTAGGACATCCTCTTTCTCTTATTTCAAGGATTCTGTAGTCTACTCCTTCTCTTCTTGGAATTTCTGATGTCGAGCCTCTGTCGCATATGAAAGTATTCTTAATTAGACTGGCTCATCCCCCAATTCTACAGCCTGTGACGAAGAAGGCGCAGTAGGTACTGCATGGATCAATTAAATAGCTTGTTGTATTTACTTTAGTTCCTTCATGAACCTTTCTTAAAATTCCTCCTTCTTCACTCCATATCTCTACAAGATGTCCTTGGAAGCATCCTCCATGGCTCCGCAGACCAAGCTGATGTCATCCTCTGTGAGCATGGCCTCTAACTGGGGCTTGGTAGCACCTGTCTTATTTTTTGCTGAAGGTTTCTGCGGTGAAACCTTCCTCTTCTGCGGTTTTTCAGTAGGATGATCTCTCAATGATGTAGCTTCACCTTATCCTTTCTTTTCTCCTTAATCCCCTCCTCCTTGTCCATTTGCTTCATCTCCTCTTCCTAGCAAGCTGGATCCATTTTCTTCAGAAGAATTGTCCTCCTCATAAGTCTCTATATTCTGGACTTCCTCCTTTTTCTTCTTCTTATTCTCACTGGACTGTCTGACATGCTTAGCCTGAGTGACGAGGGGGCTTCCTATGATGTCAGTGTTAGAAATTTCAGCATCAACAACAGGTACAAGGAACTACTCTGGACACTCCTTCGTGATCGACTCCATGTCTTCGTTTGTCATATTGTAATATGACTATAACTCTTCCTTTCTCTCATCTCTGCACGCAGTGATATAGATAAAATGTTGATCTGCACAAAACTTGGCTATTGGTATATACTGGTGCAAGGTGCATGGTGTTATGTGCAGAAATGATTCAATGGAAACCTTTAGTTGCTAATAATACGCATGGAACACATCGTTTGACTGCCATTTCTTCAACATGTCGTTGGTGTACCATAAGCTAGAAATCCTAGCGGCCAATAACTCCGATGATTCAATCTCTGGAAAGGTGGCTCCTCCAGGAATTTTTCAAGTGACAAATAAAATCAACATGAGCAACCAGATAAAGTGGAATTCATATCCCTGATCCTGAGATTTGTGATAGTCTTTCTCGAGTTCATTGACAAGGTAACTCACGTAATTCATCTGCATTCCCTCCACACATTTTCTTGTGAGGTCCACCATGAACCCTGTGACCTATGTGGGGTGTTTATTTCTTACGAGCTATGATTTGAAAAGCGAGGTGCACTACGCCATCCTGGATACAGGATACCTTGTACCCTTGATTTCCCTTTTTTATTTCATCATAAGCCTCCTTGATGTGTTGTTCCAAGGAGCGACCTGAGTTATTCCCTAGATAAACCTATTGACGTTCAAGTCCCTTCATTATTAATCCTATAATCAAGTGTATTAGCATCAGATCCACAATAATCCATCGATCG
Organism: Picea glauca; assembly: GCA_000966675.3. Taxonomy (NCBI): domain Eukaryota; kingdom Viridiplantae; phylum Streptophyta; class Pinopsida; order Pinales; family Pinaceae; genus Picea; species Picea glauca. The sequence continues at coordinate 161,855 of JZKD02S1255695.1, forward strand.
AGCCATGGGTATTTTCCATGGTATCATGACAAGAGGAGTTTAATGCAAGCGTTAACCTCTTGGTGATGACCAAAATGGGGAATCTTCATCACATTTAGCATAGTGTACTGTGCAATCTCCTTAATCCATGGCTGGGAGACCAGGTGAGGCTTCTTCCCAGTTGTCTTTGTAAAGTATCTGTGTGGTCCGAGCATAGAATAGTTTTTTATATCTCCAAGGTTGAAGTCGTTGTTCTTGAGTAGTGGGATCTGTCCTAACTGACTCCCAACTATGCGTATTCCTTTTGGGATGTACATGGTGATGAGGGTGTACTCATGGTCGCATGGGATTATTTTGTAGTTAATCGTACCAACCAAGGGTGGAATGTACTTTGGTAAGATTGACGAGATTTTCTTCGCATTATCCAGATCATCGTGAGGCTTACTTCACTACTCATTTGCGGGGTTGACATGGGCAGAACGTAGTCCAGTCGAAGGGGAGGTCTACAGTCCCCTAGTGTACGATTCCTATACACCTTTAGACATAACTCTATCATCCATGAACTTCTTAATAATATCCTCAACAGACTTCTCTAACTCAGTGGGTTCACCCGACATTCCCATTGTTAAACAGATAGGTTGGGGTAGGCAAACGGATAAGTAGACAAACTGATAGCGAGGTCTAGTTTTTGATAACATAGCTTGACACACAATCAACTATATGTTATCTTAGTTAATCACGGGTGGTAAAAAGTGGTCCTGGCACAACGTCCAATGGGTTAAATAAGAAGGCATCGTAATGGATTCTTCCAAAGGGCAGGAATGCTTCCATCAATGTGAATATGTCTATTATGGTGCAGTCTCAACATCCCAAAATAGTTCCATCCACCCATAAATGTGTTTGCTATTCATTTCGGAGCATCGTTCTAACGTTCAGGGAACCTCCAATGGTCATATATCTTTGTTAGGACGAAGTCCCATTTTGCATGGTCCTACTGTTCCGGCAAGGTTCAAATACTGTGAACCTGCCTCGTGCGAGGATCCATTCTGTGAAGTCTTCCATATGTTCTCTATATCTTCCTATATTGTTTCTAACTTAGCTTTCTTTTTATTGATCTTCCTTGCCTTCTTCCCTATAATCTGAGTCTCTCTAATAGTTTATGGAATCCTCTTTCCATTCTTATTCTTATCTTCTCCTAGAGTAGCAACTTCACACAATTGATGTTTTCTCAAAGGGTTCAAAGTTAATACCCCTTCTCTTATTAGTTACAGGGTGGGTATTATTCTTTCTTGCATAGATAGGTCCTTCAAACCTTCTTGCATTCGTTCAACCTTGACAACTAATTCTCTTGCCTTATGTTTCTTCGACTTATCTTCCCGTTCTTCTATTAGTCAGTGTATTTTTCTAGCTATGAAATCCCTTAATTCTTTATTTATATTTTTTTTAGCTTCTTCCTCTACTTTCCTTCTGATTTGATCCTTCTCAATCCAAGTCTTTCCTAACAAAAGTGGGAAAGGGGTGGTGTTCTCAACAAACTTAATGACCTCAAATTCCTCTTTAGTTTACGTTCCATCAATGATAACATGTACATTAGTAACTCTTTCACATAAGGTTATCATCTTACCCTTGAACAAGCCTCTGGTAAACTGACATCTTTCTGATCATTCATTGTTTCTTTCAAGATCTCTGGTAAACCGACATCTTTCTGATCATTCATTGTTTCTTTCAACTGTGATAGCATAGTCTAAGCTTTCTTTGATTATTGATCTTGATGAATCTCTAACATGCTCTTAGTCTCTTGACTTTATTTTTTTTTTCTCATGTTCATCCTTTCAACTTTAGCAATCATCCTTGGACAATCCTCAACCTCATGATCAACAATTTTACAACAAAGACAAATAGGACCTGTCCCGATCTTCTGCAGTTATAACATAGTCCTAGCATTCCTTAGCAAGATGTTCTAATCTTCTGCAGTTATAACATAGTGTCACTCTTTTCCTCTTGTGTGTTCCCCAACCTCTTATGTACTATGCACTAGGATCACAGTGCTAGAACTGCAATCTGCAAATATTCTTTCTAGGTTCTTGCATCCACTTGTTAGTCCAAAAATTATTTATATGCATAGGAATAACATATCTTTATTAATTTATATTATCTTTACTTAGATCAAATATTTCTTCCAACAACTCCCTAGCTATCAGACTAGGACATAATCTATTAAACATACCTAAATTCATTCTTTCGAAACATAATTTTCACTTATCTTACTCTTATCAAAGAAAAGAGATTTTCCTATTTTAAGATATTACCTCTTTTCTTTAGATTGGGTTTCATTCACAGCATAGATATTTGCAAGTCAAGTAGAGTACTGCGCACTAAAGAAGCATATCTATGCATAGAGCTTCTCTTTAGTTCCCAATGATCACAGTTTCAGGTCCCGACAACGGAACCATTTTTTGGCATAGGGGCAAATCAAGGGTTCAATGCTTCAACAACGCACCAACAAAACCCTAACTACTAGCCCTTTCGGAAACACCTGCGAAGCAGGTGAAGTCTCACCCGAGGTAGAAGTAGGGGGGATTATAGGACGTAGGTGTTTGTAACCAATTTGGGACACATATTTGTGATAATAACACTTTGCAGAGTATTCTAGCAACACTTAGAAGGTGGCATGCATTAATTCATTATCTTTATTAACATCACATAACAAACCCTAAGATAGATTGGTGTAGTAAAAATAGAGATTAATAACTTCAATCGTTTAGAACATAGCACTGAGTTAGATCTAACATTCATTCATTCTTAACACAACTAAGCACTAAGCATCAACATATCTATCTAATATACATAATAAGAAAAGAACTGAGTAGATTTATAACATAACCAACAAAGCACAAACAAAACCAAAGACACAAGATATATGTGTCTCACCCCAGTGTGGGGATATGTACACCAACGACTTCATCGTTTTTATTATTCTTCAATCTCTTACATTCATCTGCTCCTGTGCACTAAGCCATGGAGCCAAGCTTCACACTAGACAGGATATCTATGCACTATGCACCAGATCCTCCTTCTCAAAACTAGATCAAGGAACAGAGCCAATTCCTCTATTGACAACAGAGCCTTACATACACATTTTGTTGCACAAAGCAACTTAGAACTACTTTCACTTAGACTTCCAAGCTATTTTCCCTCTCTCTTTCTACATTACATTCTTACTTATTTATACTTTTATAATAAGGCCTAATCATGGGTAAACTCATTGGCCGACATCCCATAACCCATTACAAAAACCCTAAGCAACCCCTTGTTGGTTCCACATAGTCCACAAAATAAGTGAGATCCGCGATCGTAGCTCCGCTTGGGAGATCCATCTTCGACCATCTTATATAAGTCCAAAAGTGGTCCAAACCTGACTAGTTTTTCCTCAAAACTTGGCCGAGGTCCAACAAAATTTCTTAACATCCCCCGAAAAACTATGAGATATAATACGCATCTTGGAATCATCATTATCAATCTCCTCAATATCAATGAGATCAATAACTATAACTAAATGTTGTTGTTTTGTGACCTTTGTTGTCCCATCAAAAAAAGGTAATCTCTGACAATAGTTTTGAAGCAAAGTAGTACGTTGAGAAGTTAAAACCAAAAGGGAAAATATGGCCATGACTTCTACAGAAGGTGGTGTGGTAGTTACAATAGGTGGTTTTAATGAAAAATATGATGGAATGACAATGGAGGATAATGAAGAGGATGCATGAGAAGGTGTAGCATAAAATGTAGCAACAAACAATTTCTCTAATTGATACTGGATATAGGCCTTTTCAAAATCTAATTGTAATTGAGTTATTAAATTTTAAATATTATAAAAATATGCCCAGACTTTACTATCAACCTTATGAGATGGAGACTTGGAAGGTGCTGACTTAGAAAAAGGAAAATGCGTTTCACATTTATTGGGAACAAAAATTGTTTCTGATATGGAAGACTCAGACTTAGTCTTGAATAAAGATAGCTGAAATTCAAGATCAAAACGTAAGTCTTCAAGAGAAACCAAATTTGTAGGTAAATATATATATATATTACCAACATGGATGTATCCTTTTGAACTTTTTTAATCTTTGAATTTTGTTTTCTCGGTATCATTTCAGGATTTTCAATTGGTACAGGTGGATATGGATCTGGATTTTCACTCCTCTGCCTCTTAGGAGCCAATTTTCTTCTTCAATATGCACTTTGACTCATCACAATTGAATCATCCTTTATTAGATCCCTGGCACCTGTCATCCACGGGTCTAGCCTTCGGCGAACTATATGAAATACACCCAAGTAATATTTGTCTTTTTGTATCCTCGACAATGACACCAAAATGTTATCACTCCACCAATACTCCAAAGGCTGAGAAGGAGACCAACATAGGTAACCACAGACCAAGATTTTGGTTTGTTATCTAGCCCTACCAAACCAAATAGGGATCTCTATAAGGTAACAATTAATAATCTAAACTAGAATGAAAAATGATTTTAGGCTAGATATTTCAGATCAATGAGGGTTTTGAAATTGTAGGTTTTGCTAAAACACTCTTGTACCACCTTCCTTCTTTATACTCTAAAACTATCTATGAACAGTATACATCATTCTAAATCTTTTGAGTAATATAATAAAAATGAAGTATCAGGAAGTACAAGTAAATCCGCCAGGGTAATGAACAGGCATGCTGGCAGTGGGGCCATGCTTGTATGGTACTAAGGTAAACCCATTGAGGTACTAAACAGGCATGCTGGCAATGGGGCTATGCCGGGTAAAGGGAGTTGAAAAACATAAATTGGCACACCTAAAACTGCACAAAAGCCCTTGGGTCTCATTATGAAGTAGTCACTATCAAATCAAGGCTAGGAGATGACATTTATATCTCTTGGACGATGTTCTTAAGAACCTTCAAGTATCCACTTTAGATTTGTATCTATAAAAAAATAGGTTTGCATGAGAAGTGGGACCCTCGAAATGTGTAATTCACCTTACCTAAGCAAGAAGAGCTTCATCTCTAAAAACTTGGATATGGAATGAGTTAATCATCTTGGGATGTATTCCTTTATGTGTTCCTCTCTCCAAATGAGTTCTAAATTATTCTTATATCACTTTTGTTTTAAAGGTAATCTAGCCAGGGGGGGATATTAGTCAAATTCATTATGAAAAATCTTGGCCACTATCCTATAATCATATTAGAGCCACATCCATCCCTCTCTCCTAACTATGATCCACAACAGATTGGATAAGACTTAAGGTCAAATCACTAACATATATAATCCATTACTCATGAATCCACTTTGTCACCATAACTACTTTTCCATGAGTAATAATGTGAAGCATAAGCCAAGAATTTTATATTTTTTAAATAGGAACTTAAGAGTTGAAGAAGGATGAAACTTCAGGGAATGCTTGATCGAGTGAAGAGTATCATCAATTGTGAAATTTTGAAGACCATTGTTGCATGAGGACATGTAATGACTTAAGCATGGGGGAATGTTGAGTCTCAGTTTTGACACTTATAATGCCCTATATTACCCTATATTTGAGCCTATTATACCTATTCCATGTGTATCTAATTGATTGTTTCCTCCATAAATACACTCGATGACCTTGTTCGCGTGCATAAGAGGTAACTTATGATTAAAGCATGATTTGTTTAGTTTTATTGAGTTAATTTGATTAAATGATTGATTATGTATGATCCTAATCACTTTGAATATTAATCAACATGATCTGGTACCCAATGTATTCCGGTAGCAAGGCTCCACCTATTCCGGTACCATCCTTTGCTAATCAGGTACTAGAAATAATTCAAAATTTTGGAAAGCTTTTAGAGGAAAATCGGGTACATGGGTTTTGTTCAGAATGATGTTTTAATAAGGAAATGTGATTCATAATTCATCTAGCTCACACATGTGTACCTCCAGTTTAGGGGGAATGATTTTTCCAAAATTATCAAAAAAACTCAAACTGCCAACTTGCGCCTCGATTTCGGTGCATATGGTATTAGATCTAAAACTTATAATACATGGGTTTTGTCCATAATATGAAAAATTCAGTATAACATGGGCCATTTTTCAAAATTGGAATTGGTTTGGGAGATATGGGTGGGGGACTAACTCAAATTTGTCCAAAATGTTAAAAAACACAGATTTTTGGGATTTATCCTAAAATTGTAAAAATTGTTTTCTTAGTTTGGGGATTCGGTTTCATCCATTCATCCATGGTTTGTATGTATAAATAAGAACTAATAGGTCTGAGTAGGGAGGAATTATCATGATGTAGGAATGATTCTTAAACGAGAATTGTTATGATGTAGAATGGATTCATGAAAAGACTCTTTTTGTAAACCTACTTGTTGGAGATTAATGCAAGATTGAATTTAGTGATTTTGTCTCTCTTAGAATTTAACATATGGTGATCTAAAAGCTTCCATTTTCGCATCGGAAAGGGCCACCGATCCAGCTTGGTAAGCTTATTGTAAATTGTTAGTGTAGATTTTCATTTCATGTATTTGTTATTTTGATTTCATGATATTTTGTTTGATTTCACTATTCGAATTTGTTGCAAAGTGTGGTAATGCAAGAACAGATGGATCTCCATATTTCACCATACATGAGATTTAATGGATCATCCCACTTGTTAGTTTATTTTTTCCAAGAGATAGATCTTAAGTTCATATTTTCATTTCATGAGCCTCTAATGAACATATTTGTCACCTAAGAAAGAACTTTTTGATTCATTGTTTTCTTCATAAATTTTGTTATCAGTTTTCTCTTCTAAGTTTGGATTTTTTGTTAAGGTCCTAACCCGCACATAGGTAGATCAATGTATTCGGATGTAATAAAGGTCAATATTAATAAGACCTTTCAATAAAATAGAATAAGGCGGATGTAAGAAGAC
>JZKD02S1255695.1:190820-210274 GCA_000966675.3 Picea glauca
GTCTCCTCTCTCAGAATACAATATTCACCATCAACCATAGCCGCAATACATTTCCCTCATAAAAGAGGGTTGCCTTCTAGGGAAAAAAACCCTAACATAATCTCTATCGTTAGATTTGTGACCTTATAATGAACGGTCTAGATTTATAATGAAATTACAATATACTTTTATAAGGCAATTTTTTCTTTGGGGGCTTTTCCCCTGAACCCCCGCTGGGGGCCCGCTTTCCCCCAGACCCCCCAGCTGGGGGGATAGCCCCCCCAGACCCTGCAGAGGGGGTACCCCCCCTCTGCACTCCCCCGCGTGGAAGAGTGTACATACTTCTGGGGTGTAAATACTTCATGGGTATAAACACGGTTGAAAGCAAGGACCTCTGAATCAGGAAGATAATCAGGCTCCACAACCAACAATACTGTGCATAAGTAGATTTGAACCAATAAACTAACTCCTCCCAAGGGGCAAGAATATTGGGAGGAAGATCAAAGAAATTTGTTGTTTCTTTCCTTTCAAGGGAATTAACAAATAAGCACATACAAGTGTCATTGTTATTGGTTCATATGTTGTGAAAGGCATTAGAAAATTCTACCAAGTGTTCATTTGTAGTGACTGTGTTATTTCCTGAAAACCTAGGGAGATGCTCTTTGAATTTAGGAAGTGGAAGAGTAGCAGGTTCTAGGTTAAGAGGGGAGGATACATTCCACGGGGTAGTAGTGGCATCCTCTTCTAATTGGAAGAGCCCATAGTTTTTAATAACCTTGGTAGGGTTTGTAGTTGATTGTACTGGAATTTGATGGCTATACAAGCTGTCAATCACTAATGAGGTCGAGGGTTGAGAATTTGAGGAACCTTCAGTGACACCAGAACTAGCACTAGATGCCATCTCATGAACGATGGGTAAGGGAGAGAAATACAAAATGGATTAATCAAACAAAGTTCTCCTTAGATTACCTTCTTGAGTTGACAAAACAATGTTTCTTCTTCCTATTTTAGTAATGGGATTGATTTCACGTGATAAACCTCTTCTTCTCCTAAATATATGAGGATTTAAGGACATGAAAAGAAGATCAAAACTTTAGGAAAAAAAAATCTATGGTTGATTCCTAGGTTGTCTTTTCCTCGCTTCCCAATGTTCTCTGACACTTATGTCTTGTTCAATCACTACCCATGAGTGTTCAAGATCAACCCATGTATTAGAAGTCTCTAAGCTAGTGTTGAATAAGGTTAAAACAATGTTGGTCTAATCTTTAAGAATGGGTTCAATATTGGGTTTCCTTGTAACAGGTATTGTCATGAATGAAATAAAAAAATTGAAGGCACAAATATAAAATTTTCAATGATAATCATGCATATAATCAACCAAAGAGATATGGAAGATCTCCCCAGTATGGTCACCAAAATAAATGTTGGGGAAAATATATGAATTATCTTACTCAAGAATTTTCAAATATTGCCTATCTAGGACAAGATAGTCAGGAATATCACCCTATGATTTATAGCCTCATAAATAATTTTCCAATCCACAAGTATTAATTACCAGGGGTTAGGCTATTTTATTAATGAATAGAATGTTGCAAAAATATATATATATATTTTTTTTTCGTTCATAAACATATACATATTATAGAAATTAAATATGGATATCGAAAAGAAAAAGTTACCAAGTCATAGATACTCACAAATGAGATAGAATAAAAATCATATTTATTTCATTCCAAGAAATCAAAAGTGTCTTTCTCCTTATAAAAACCCTGTGAGTACATGGACCAAAGTCCAATCTAGAAATCCCTGATCAAAACCATACAAAAGGACTCTGACAAGAAGTAAAATATGAACTTTATAATTTGGATCAACTTTCCATAGACTACTTCCAATTTGACTCTACACAATATCCTTTATTAGCTATGAAATTTAATCCATAAACATACAAGTATACATAGACTATCAAAGATATATCAACACCTCTAAAAAAAGAATCCAAATTATATGGTTCAACTTTGAACCTTGTTGTCTACAATAGGACCTTGCTATCAAAAAAGAGAATTAGTCTCTAAACAAGTCAATAATGAATGAAGGATGAACTATCTCATATAAAAAAAAGAGCAAACCTTAGTCTTGCTTTATACTTCTATTATCCTCTTGTTCTTCCTTCTCATTTGGATTTTATGAATTCCATATAAGTTGAAGTAGTTCAACTACTTCCTTTAGTTAAGTTAATTAAACTTAACTAATTTTAGTTTAGGATAAATAATAATGATAATAATGATACTTAAGGGTATTTATTTAATAATAACTAAGTAGGTGGGATCCCTTGTGAGTCCCTTCTTTTACTCTTTACAAAAAAAATAAAAAATAATCATTTAAACACATGTCACCTTGTAGCTCCCATAAATATTTTCCAAAATTTGAATATTAAATATCATAAATATTTCAAATCATATCCAAAATATGTAAATATCCACATTATCCAAAAAAATATTTTTTGTCCAAAACTTTATGTAGGGCACTCTCTTCAACAAATCAATCATAACATATAAATTAAAATCCATATTTTCCACTTTGAGAGGAATTTTTTTTTCTATTGTTGTTGTCCCCTTTGGACTTCCCAAAAGTAGCATTTGGTTGATTCAAACCTTGAGGCTTAATCTCACTAATAACATGGGAACAATCATCCTTCAGATGCATATGGGAGGACACTGATTTTGACGAGTCATTTGAAGGAGATGAAGGGGATGCAACATCTTTACCTTTGTCTTCCACATGGGGTACATCTGTTTTAAGCTGTTTTCTAGCATGAGAAGACTGAATAGGTGAATGTACAAGGGAAATTTGAATGTCAGGATTTACAGGTGGAGGAGGAGACAATGACAAGTTGAGCCAACCACGATAGTGTGAGACTGTCGGATTGACAATCTCTTTCCATCCACCGTTTTCAGGAACTTCTGGTTGAATGGATACATGAGGTGGTACAGGAATACCAAGGATATTTTGAGGTTGGAAGTGAGGCCTCTCTATTCAGGGTTGAACTATCCCTTTCCCAATCCAATTGAAGAACCCAACTTGAAACAATTGGTTCAAGTGTTGGGGTTCAACGTCAAAATGAATTGAGAATCTAGACCTTCTACACCCTCTATTCCAGTTACCTCTTCCTCTATTGTTTATTCCATGGCTGTCTCTGTTGAAGAAACTCATCCTATATGTATCAATTCATTAGTAACTAACCATTAATAGACCATACATGACATTCTATTTGCATGAAACAATTTTTGGCTCAGAAATTGACACAAGACCCATGTAATTCCATCCATAAGAAATTATTTAATAATTTCCTAAATGATTAGGGGGTGGATAGGTTGTATGGGACCTCTTAAGGGATTGTAACGAGAAAAAAAGTGGTAGCAAGATAGGGGATAAAAAAACGAGTACTTCTCAACAATTCATTAAATAACTAATTGTGTAATCAATACCAAAAATATCAGTTGCCACCTATTTCTGTGTCATATCATTTTCTACTACCATACATAGTTTCTAATTTATTTTATAGAAAAGGGCATGTAAAAATGAAATTGGGATCATGCGGAGGGTATAATGAGCGAAAAAGTGATAGTATGAGGGGGAATAAAACATATATTGTTCATAAAAATAAATCAAATAAAAAAAAACCATAACTATGTTTAGACCCCACAATCCAATAAGCATCCACTTTAAAAACTAAAAGCATTTAACTGCCCATTATTTATAGACAGAATGCTTGCTGACTTCAAATAAAAGACTATTCATATTCTTGAAATACTTCAATTATAACATCCTTCGCATCTATACAATATCTATGAAACATCATAATAACATCATTGACAATTCCATAATTATAACCCTTTAATCCAGAGTCTTCCATGTTCCAATGCTAACCCCTTTTATTTTTAAAACAAAATTGAATATTCACATTTATTCCAACCATCCACATCCCATATTTATTTATTAAACTTGAATACGAATAGTTTAGTATTAACCTCCAACTGTCAACTTTCCAACATTGTTTGACATAATTTAGTTGCATTAAAACTCATAATCGGACCCTTATTCAATCACACACACACGTTTATATATATAATAAACCCAATTCTTGATTCATAAATAAAATTTAATTAAAAACGTACAACTTTGAGCCATGGATTCTTGGAAGTTGAAAATGTACAAACTTCCTTTAGAAGAAATGACCAACAAAAGACAGAGTGAAATAATGCCCGAGGAGAAACAAAAACAAGTCGAGCTCAGGTGAAAGAGATCCAGGCACACACAAGCGTCTTTTAACCTTGACGAGACCAATATCATGTTAGGGTTTAACGTAGCAAGGAAGTAAGAACAAATAGCTCAATCACATGAGATAGCCTTTGAGACAGAGACAGTCCATGCTATTTAAAAAGAAAATTATTGTAGAGAGGTAACAAGAGCTGGCTCAATCAAGGAAGAGACTTTGAAGAAACAGAGATCACTCATACCCTTTATTTAAAAAAAAAAGTTATCATAGAGAAGTAACAACAGATAATCAAGGAATAGTCTTTGAAGAAACAGAGAGCCCGTGCCCTTTCCAAATTCACCACAGAAATTTATAGATTTTAAAAATATTGATTGTGAGGGTTACCAAAACGTAACAGTCAACTACCTCTAATGGAGAATGAGAGAACAACTCTAAACAAAAATATGAGCAGAATGCCTGAGCACAACCCGTGACCAACAAAAACATAACGAACTTCCATTTAAAATTTTTGGTGATTCCCAAGACCTGACTGTGCAATGCTTTCCAACCACAGTGATAGGGAAGGAAATGCCATGAAAAAAGCCAGTTCGGTCTCGACCAAAACAAAGAAAGAACAATGAAACCCTTAATAGTCTGCATCACAATCTAGAAGAATGAAACATAACAACCACCAATATGAAAAGGAGTGACACCAAATCAACACCAAGACTGGTTGTAAAACCCACACACCAAAAACTTAGAGCTTGTGAAGCTATCATCATAATTTTCCACAGAGAAACAGACCAAAACCCCAAGCTGATCGAACATGTTTTAACCAATAAACCAATGTACAAGCTACACACAATAGGAAAAACCATTTATTTTCTTTTAAATACCAATAGTCCATAGTATTCACAGAAGAAACCATAAGCACATCAATGAGACACAATCGAAGAACTTAAGAAAAACACATAACCCATGCAATTCTGAGCCAAAACTTGATTTATAACATAGAGGAACCATCATGGATGGAAAATAAAGGAACTATAACTGGAAAATCTTGCTTGAGGGAAAGAGTTGGACTCTATTTCCTTTCACAACCAGAAATTGTGGAGCATCCACAATGACCAGAGCCAAAAGAAAAATGCAAGTATGGATAGGGTGATGGGCTCAAGGGTTGTTTGAGTGACGTGCAGTAAATGAACGCTTCTTCCTTTCCCATCCCTATTCAATTGAATGTATAAACTATCCTATCCACCATAAAATCAACCATTAATTAAAAAAAACATCTATTGCTATATCCATTGCATAGTGCGCCACCCTAAGTCATGTCAAAATTATTTAACAACAACCATATGTTATAAGGTTAATATATATGCCTCCTAGATAATCCTTTAATCAAAGTGCATAAGTCTAGCAGGAAGGTATATACACCTTCTTTTGTGGAAATCATATATAACCTTAGGGCTCGTTCACAATCTTTTTTTTTTTGTTTTTAAGCTCGGATATCATCCTTTGCATGAATTCATATATAAAATAATCAACAATGTTTAATGTGTGATAATAACACGTGTAAGAAATAATGCTTTTGTCGATAGTACTATCATAAGTTGCAAGTGACATCAAAACCATATAGCCATATCAAAAACAACCAACCATCTTATATCACCATGACGAATAAAACCATGGATTGAATCATCAAATGTAGAAGACTATGGTGGCATCATTATAACAACAAACCAAAATATGATTGCAACACATCTATTATCACGCCACTAGTCTACAAGGGGGTCCCAACTACTAGTTTATTATTATTATTATAAATAAGTAATAAAGCTTGGAAATCATTTGCGAGCATTATTCATCATTGTGATTTTAAGCATCAACAAGATTAAATACAATAACATAGAGATACAGAGAAAAATAATAGATATCGAGTGAACAATAACTTCTATTGAGTAAATAAAATAGGTTGAAACTGTAAAACTAAAAAACTAAAAAACTAAAAAAAAACTTGCTAGAATGGCGGTAGTTATCTCTAAGAAGAGAAATGGCTACTACGTGTATCCGTATGAGAAGAATGATAACAATGAGGCTCCAAATGCCTTTTTAACATTACTCATGAATTCCAAAACCCTAGACATCCAAAAACCTAACCCTAGGAGATGAAACACCAAACGTTATGTGGGCCCCGATGGGTAAGTTGGTACCTCAACTTATCGGGGTCATAAATTTTTCATATGACCTCTGTTTTAGGCGTGTGATATCCTTTTTGAAAGGTATTTTCGAGAACTACACATTATGCCATCAAACTTTGACTTCATCTACAGTTTGACTATGGAAAGCCAAAAAAACATTGTTTAGGGCCCCAAAATGGCCTTGGAAGTACAAAAAGATGTACATACATGAAAAATTGCAAAATGAACTAGTTGGATTAGGTGGGAGGCCAACAATATCAACATGTCCTCTTTTTAGGGCTTCAGACTGTTAGAATATTGGTTGTTTTCATTGATGTCAACCCTAGTCATTGGTTTTGGACCCCAAGATTGATGAAGGTATTTGGACATGAAGGACAATGCGCATGCAAATAAAACACCCATGGATGGATAATATACATCATGTTGTTTCCGGTGGTAGGTGGAACATCATGTGGATCCTCATGGTTGAGGAGAAACGAACTTTTGAATATGACAAAGTGAATTGAATAAGGAAGTATAGGTCATCTTGGAAGATAATTAAATAAAAGAATTACAAAATAAGAAAGTGCCAAGTCATCCCTAATGTTAAAAGGAAGTGACATAAAAAGTATAAATGCATCTCATTAAACATTAATTTTTCAATACACACAAGTTTGTTAATGAACAAGGAGATATAATTCGAATTTCAGAGGAAGTATGAAGTAAATAAGGTCGAATTTCAAGGGAGGATGAAGTCTTTTGGTGATGTGTTCTAAGGTGTGTTATTTATAGGTCATCTTACCATTTTCTCTATAACATTTTTTATAGAACGAGTCATATGGTGAAAATTTTATACTATTGAGAAGACATATCTAGGTACATGTGGTAAACATTTCAGCACCTTATTCGCTATAATTTTGGAGATACACTCTATGGAAGATAGGGTTTTTGAATAGTCCTAAAGCTAGTCATAAACAAGTGTTCTAGGAAAACAATCATATTGTCTTCACAGAGAATCAAAATGAAGTGAGACCAATTTCATTAGAAATCATACGGGTTGTAGTTACTTGTTTACGAGTTTCATAATCTTATGTTAAATATTGAGCGTGGGACGTGATGTACAAGTTTTCTCTCCTGAAAAAATCTGAATTGAATAAGGTCTACCATTTTCTCTATAACTCATTTTTTGGGAGGATTAAAGGAGTGAAAATTGGAGGAGTTTCAGAGAATACATTGAGTTATATTATCTATGAGAATAGAGTATTATAATAAGTGAAGAATTGCAGAAGTCTCAAGAAGCATTATCAAGTTCTATGTGATGGTTGGTTGATGGTGATGATTTAATGTAAAATTTTATTATCTCTCATATATTCTTGGGTGGAAGGAAGGGGTAAGGATGGAGAGGTCAACCCTCTCTTGATATTGAAGGATTGTATCTTCCTTTTGGATTTTTATCCCTCTCTTTATTTTTGGAAGATGTAGCTACCTTTGGAAGTCATTACTTCCCTTGAACAATAACTATTGTTTATTTCTCATATATTGTGCATCGTGTATTGTGGTGTATTGGTGTAACTCTTCTACTATTGTTAATTTATCATTGGATATAATTGAATATATAATATGGTTGAAGTATCAGTTGAAAAGTTTTCGAAATTGCACTTGATACTGATTCACCCCCCTCTCAGTATCAACAATTGGTATCAAAGCAGGTTGCCTTTAGAACAGTTTAACCTCTAGAAGGAAAATCCAGAGCAGAGATGGATGACCATGATAACATTTAAAATGGGATTCAAATATTTGATAGAATAAATTATGCATATCGGAATGATAGATTGAAAACTTACCTAACATATTGATGGAAGAGGATCGCAAGGGCGTGCAAGCATAGCCAGCAGCGATCCACCGCGGAGGTAAGAGACAGCTGGAAAAACATCGAGCGCATCTTTTGAAAATGTTTTGAAATATTAATGAAGTCATTAAGTGGAGGCATGATTGTATTATTGTGAAAGGACCTTGAGAGATCCTCTCTCTTCCATAGTATATAGGAGCCTTTATGTGTAATGAATCTAGGTAGATAGAATTTAATGCTTAGATTAGACAGTTTTAGAGCGCAAGAGGGAAACGGGATATAGACACCCTCATTGTATAGTTGTAAGATTATCATGAGCATAGAGCATAGAGAAGAGAGCAGAGAGTTGTAGTTTTTATACCCATGTAAAGAGATTTGAATTAATAGAAAGAGATTTGATTCAAATTCATGGTGTCCTATTTGTTCTCTATGTATGCATGTTGAATGTTATGCTCATGGATGTTTATTTTCTGTTATACATTTGATTTATATGCTGTGTATATGATTTCATGATTTGTGTTTGAAGTCTGAGAGAGAGTAAGGAATGAGTTTCAATTGTTTCTCTATCTGAGCAAGAGTTCCTGCAAGGAGTGTAGTGAAGTTGTCCACAAGGAGTGCGTTGACAAGAGTTTGGAGTTTTATCTCTGAAAGCTCAGTAGGGTTAACGTTGTTCTCATTGTCATAGAAGTGCAAGTTGAGCACAGGAGAAATGCAAGGTGTGCGCAGGACGAGTAAAGTCTCAGAGTTTGTGAACTTGAGAAATTGTTGAAGGACTACTACTGCAGGGAGTGCGAAGAGTCGAAGGACTTGAATTCTTTGAAGTAATTGAAGGATTCGTTGAAAGGAGTGCATGTGGGAGTCTTCTTTAAGACTCGGAGTTAGAGAAATATCAGGAGGGATAGAGTCTTCACAGTTGTCAAAGAAAATCATAGAAGGTTGGTGCCTTGAGGTGTTGAGAGGAGACATAGCAAGTTTGTGTTACAGGTGGGTAAGTTCCGTGAGGAAGAACTTGTTCAAATTCATAGGAATCGTCAAGAAGGAAGATATAGACGGTCGTAATTCTCCATGAAGAATTCATGAAGCCCCGCGAGCCGTCAGATATTGCAGACAACCAGGGAGATTATGGTGGCTACTATTCTGAATCACAAGTACAAGGGAAACTAGAGCCATTGAACAAGATCAACATTGACCATTGGATCTACCCCTGAAAGTTCATTTTGGGAATTTGTGGCTGGAAGGACCGAAACTTCAAGGTTTGGATTCACAAAATTGCGAAGTTTGAGGTGAGCCCGTGGAAGAGATGGGTGGATGTGTGTCATCTGTTGAAAGAAGTCAATACCTCGTTGACCTCTCGTGTTTTAGGGATTCACAAGACAAGAGCCGAGAGTTTGACATTGAAACTCATGAAGTGGCGAGAAGAAAAAAGTGCTAGAGTCAGGCTTAGCTGGTGGTCACACGTGGAGGGTACTGACAAGAGAAGGAAAGTGCTCGTATCATCATCTTGGGTATCGCAAGATTTGGAAGCAAGAGTTGGGAGTTTCGACTCATGAACTAGTGAGTGGCGAGTTGTGACAAGTTTTTAGGCACATCGGAAGTTCGGGTCTCGAAAGGTGAAGAGTTGAATATTTGGGAGGAGAATTTGCGAAGTTGCGAACTCTGAGGTTTCGAAAATCGTGAGAAACATGACCACATTGTTTGGTCAAAAGAAGGCTGGAATTGAGGCTTTATGTTCGATCGTGTGAGCTCAATTTGTAAGGACCTGTGGAGAAGCATCATTTTGTGTGTGTTGGATTCCCTAAAGAGGAATCAAAGAGTCAATCCAACTCAAGGGAAGGAAGTAGAGCAATCCTGCAGTGGATTGCCGACCCAAGGGACGATAGGGTCAGCGTTTGTGTCATCTGGTATTAGAGCCTGATTCTTGTTTGTATATTTCAGGCAGGAAAATCGAGAAGGATTTTTAGCCATGCCATCGAGGAGAAGAGATAGGCAAACACCCGATCCACCAAAGGATAGGGATATGTCAAGAGAAAGAGGTAGGAAAGTGCAAAATCTAGAAGTGGAAAGAGATTTGCATGACATTCGTGCTAGACTCGTGGATGTGGAAATAAAACAAAGGCATAGAGCTGATATTGGAGATGTCAGTGAGTCCGAAAGAGAAGATGAAGCTGTACATGAAGAAGAAGAAATTACAACAGAAGATGCAACACATGAACGCTTGATTAGAGCTATTGCAAGAATGAGTGCAAGAGCCAAAATGGACATTCCAGTTTATGAGGGAAACTTGGATGTTGAAGAGCTTCTAGACTGGATTAGAGCTCTAGACATGTACTTTGACTATGAAGATGTCAAAGAAGACGAGAAGGTAAAACATGTTGTCATGAGACTTAAAGAACATGGAACATTGTGGTGGGATGAACTGCAAGATGACAGATGCTGCCAAGGTAAGTAGAAAATCAAGAGTTGGGATAGGATGATTTCAAAGATGAAAGAAAAATTCATTCCTAGGGATTATCAAATTACTCTGTTTCGAAGGATGCAGAACTTGAGACAGAAGCTGATGACAGTGAAGGAGTACACTGAAGAGTTTGATAGGCTGAACATCAGAGAACGTCATCGTGAAAGTAATGATGAAAAGGTTGCCAGGTATATGAATGGCTTGAGATACAAAATTCAGGATGAGATGAGCATGATGACCATCTGAAGGGTGGAAGATGCTTATCAAATGGATCTAAAGGTGAAAGAGAAGCTGAGTCAAAAACAAGATCAAAGAGGTCGAGGAAAAAGTCAAGCTAGGGGAAAATCAGTCGTCTAAGATAGAAATCAAAAGCCTAAGGAAAAATGGAAGAAACCTCAGATTGAGAAAGGTGGAAGCTCACAGAAAGGGAAATATATTGGAAAGAGAAGGCAACATGCTGATCAGAGAGTAGAGTATGCTGATAACAACATTTTTCCTCATACTAGAGGTAGAGGAAGAGGAAGAGGTGGAGTGATAACATGCTTCACGTGCGGAAAGGTCAGACACAAGTCTTATGAATGTCCATACAAGAAGAAAGAGGAAGGAGAGACTCACATTTCCGAAGCACAAAAGAGAAATGTTGAGGAAGAGGATGTTGAAGGTAGAAGATTGCTAATGATGCGAAAATCTCTTTTGACACCGGAGAAGGAGGAGGAGAGTTCAGTCCAAAGAAACAGACTTTTTCGGACTGCGTGAAAAACTAAAGATTGGAAATGGAAGGTTATTGTAGATAGTGGTAGCACGGATAATATTGTTTCAACAGAGATGGTAGAAAAACTGGAGCTGGAGATGATTGATCATCCAAGCCCATACAAAGTTTCATGGTTACAAAAAGGACATCAGGTAAATTTCACTAAGAAACGTTTAGTTGAGTTTAAAATAGGAGGGTATAAAGATGAAATACTCTGTGATGTTATTCCTATGCATGTTTGTCATCTACTGCTGGGCAGGCCATGGAAATATGATAGGAATGTGATTCATGATGGGAGGAAAAACACATACACCCTAGAAAAAAATGGGAGAACTCACATGTTGTTGTCGATCAAAGATAAAGAAATAAAACTGGAGGTGAGCAATACTGTACTTCTCATGAGTGGGAAGGAACTTCTTATAGAGGTTAAGAAGAAGGAGGAACCACAATTCAGGAACCGCTGGAAGAGTTTGCTGACATAGTAGTGGACGAACTACCTCATTCATATCCACCAATTAGAAGTATAAGTCATCAAATTGATCTCATATCGGGAGCTAGTTTGCCAAACAAAGAAGTGTACAGATTGACGACGCAGGAGAATGAAGAGGTCAAAAGACAAGTCTAGGATTTGTTGGACAAAGGTTTGGTTAGAGAAAGCTTGAGGCCATCTGTTGTTTCGACAGTACTCAGTCTGAAGAAATATGGAGGCTAGAGGATGTGTACTAAATCGAGGAAAATAAAAAAGATAACTATCAGGTACAGATTTCCATTACCAAGGATGGATGATTTGATGGATTTCTTGAGTGGAGAATTTTTTTTTTCGAAGATTGATTTGAAAAGTGAATATCACCAGATTCGTATGAGAGAAGGTGATGAATGGAAAACAACCTTCAAGACTAATGAAGGGTTGTATGAATGTCTTGTCATGCTATTTGGTTTAATAAATGCTCCAAGTACTTTCATGAGATTGATGAATGAAGTCCTGAAGGAGTTCATCTAAAAATTTGTCATTGTGTACCTTGATGACATACTGATTTTCAGTAAAACAAAGGCAAAGAATATGAAACATTTGGCTACAGTGATGCAAAGGTTACAGCAAGAAAATCTATTGATAAACATGAATAAATCCTCATTCATGAAGATAGAGCTCATTTATTTGGGGTTTGTTATTTCTGCAGATAAGTTGAGGATGGATCTAGATAAGGTGGAGGTAATTAAGAATTGGCCATCACTAAAGAGTATATTTGAGGTGAGAAGTTTCCATGGATTGGCTAGTTTCTACCAGAAGTTCATTAGGAATTTCAGTGGAATTAGTGCACTGATGATGGACACAGTGAAGAAGAGACACACAAGAAGATAGGATGATAGCATACTTCAGTGAGAAGCTGAACGAAGACAAATTCAAATACTCCACGTATGACAAGGAATTCTATGCTATTATTCAGGCATTGAAGAAATGGAGACATGACTTGATTCCCAAGGGGTTTGTCTTATATAGTGATAATCATGCATTTCAATTTGTGACTCAACAGGAGAAGTTGAATCAAAGACATGTAAAATGGGTTGAATATATGCAAAATTTCAGTTTTGTGATTAAACATATTTCTGGAATTGCTAACAAAGTTGTTGATGCTTTCAGCAGGAAATGTTTGCTATTGCAGGAGTTCAGAGTCAAAACATTGGGTTTTGATGATCTTAGGGACATGTACAAAGATGATCCAGATTTTGAAGAGGTGTATGAAGCAACTAAGAATCCAATTCTCAGGGATAGAAGCCAATGGGCAGAATACATGATCTAGGAAGGATTACTGTTTAAAGGTAATAAGCTTTGTATTCCAAAATGCTCCATGAGGGAGAATTTGATGAAGGAGAAACATAGTGGAGGATTGGCCAGACATTTTGGTCATGAAAAGATGTTTGCAAAGTTGAATGAGTCATATTTTTGGCCAGGACTACGAGCAGACGTCCAAATATTCATGGACAGATGTAGAATTTGTCAACATTCAAAAGGAAAGAGGCAGAATGCAGGTTTTTATCAACCATTACCCATACCTGAGAGGCCTTGGGATGCAGTTAGCATGGACTTCATATTGGGGTTGCTAAGAACACAAAGAGATTTTGAATCAATCTTTGTGGTGGTGGATAGATTTTCCAAAATGGCACATTTCATTCCATGTCAGAAAACTAATGACACAACTCACATTGCAAACCTATTTTTCAAAGAAGTCATTCGACTTCATGACTTACCAAAGAGCATAGTCTCGGATCGAGGCACGAAGTTGATAGGACACTTCTGGAGAACCTTATGGAAAAAGTTGGGAACAAACTTGTCATTTAGTTCAACTTATCATCCTCAGACAGATGGACAGACAGAAGTCGTGAATAGGAGTTTGGGAGACTCGCCGAGGAGTTTGGTGATAGAACACAATAGTCAGTGGGACAACATATTACCACATGCAGATTTTTCTTATAATGACTCAGGATAGAGTCCATTTAAAATTGTTTATGGCATATAGCCGAGAGGAATTTCTGAGCTGAGGGATTCAGAACAGATTGCCACTACGAGTGCTAGTGCATAAGATTTCGCAGAGGCGATGAAGGAGCTTCACAGCCAGGTGAAGGAGCGATTGTATATTTTGAACCAAGAATATAAGCGGAGAGCAGATCAACACAGGAGACAACTTTAGTTCAAAGTTGGTGATTTGATCCTTGCACATTTGAGAAAGGAAAGGCTCCCAAGTGGAACATATAATAAAATGAAGATGCAGAAAATCAGACCATGTAAGTTATTGAAGAAATTTGGGGCGAATGCATATGAGATTGAATTACCCGATGGGATCAAAATTTCTCTGATATTCAATATCTCAGATTTGTACCCTTATAAAGCTGAGGAAGCAGAAGTAGGTAGTGAATAGTTAGAGATTCAGTGGACAAAACAAATGCCAGTTGCAGAAAAGTCACAGATGGAGTGCATACAAGTCAAAAGAGTTGGTAAGAGGACCAGGTGAAAGCAATAATTTTAATACATGGTCAAGTGGAAGGGCCATCCAGTTGAAGATGCCAGCTGGGAGAATGAAGTAGAAATCCAGAAGCATGGGCAGACCGTGCACAAGCTCATGGACAGGAGCCCATGAAAATTTTCAAGCGAGGGAGTATGATGTAAGAGAATCGCAAGGGCGTGGAAGCATAGCCAGCAACGAGCCAGTGCGGAGATAAGAGACAGCTGAAAAAGTACCGAGCACATTTTTTGAAAATGTTTTGAAATATTAATGAAGTCATTAAGTGGAGGCATGCTTGTATTATTGTAAAAGGACCTTGAGCGATCCGCTCTCATCCATAGTAGATAGGATCCTTTATGTGTAATGAATGTAGGTAGATAGAATTTAATGCTTAGATTAGACAGTTTTAGAGTGCAAGAGGGTAGGAAGTAGAGAAGAGAGTAGAGAGTTGTAGTTGAAAATACCCATGTACAGAGATTTGAATTAATAAAAAGAGCTTCGATTCAAATTCATGGTGTCGTATTTGTTCTCTATGTATGCATGTTGAATGTTATGCTCATGGATCTTTACTTTATGTTATACATTTGCTTTATATCCTATGTATATGATTTCATGCTTTGTGTTTGAAGTCTGAGAGAGAGTAAGGAATGAGTTTCAATTGTTTCTCTATCTGAGCAAGATTTCCTGTAAGGAGTCCAGTGAAGTTGTCTGCAAGGAGTGCGTTGACAAGAGTTTAGAGTTTTATCTCTGAAACCTCAGGAGGGTTAACGTTGTTCTCATTCTCACATAAGTGCAACCTGAGCACATGAGTTGTGCAAGGTGTGTGTAGGCCGAGTATAGTCTCAGAGTTTGTGAACCTAAGAAATTGTTGAAGGACTACTGCTGCAAGGAGTGCGCAAAGTCGAAGGACTTCAATTCTTTGAAGTAATTGAAGGATTCATCGCAAGGGGTGCATGTAGGAGTCTTCTTTAAGACTCAAAGTTAGAGAAATCTCAGGAGGGATAGAGTCTTCATAGTTGTCGAAGAAAATCACATAAGCTTGGTGCCTTGAGGTGTTGAGAGGAGACGTAGCAAGTTTGTGTTACAAGTGGGTAAGTTCCACAAGGAAGAACTTGTTCAAATTCACAGGAATCATCAAGAAGGAAGAGATGTACGGTCGTAATTCTCCGTGGAGAATTCACGAAGCCCTGTGAGCCATCAAATGTCACAGACAACTGGGGAGATCACGATGGCCGCTATTCTGAAGCTCAAGTCCAAGGGAAACCAGAGTTGTTGATCAAGATCAATGTGGACCATTGGATCTACACTTAAAATTTCATTTCGAGAATTCATGGGTGGAAGGACCAAAGATTTAATGTTTGGATTCATGAAATTGTGAAGTCCAAGGTGGACTGTGGAAGAGACGAGTGGATGTGTGTTGTCTGTTGAAAGAATTCAATACCCCATTGACCTCTCATGTTTCGGGGATTCACGAGACAAAAGTCGGGAGTTCGAAATTGAAACTCACAAAGCGGTGAGAAGTGAAAAGTGCTAGAGTCAGGCCTAGCTGATGGTCATGTACGGAGGGTGCTGACAGGAGAAGGAGTGTGCTCATATCAACATCTCGAGTATTGTGAGATTTGGAAGCAAGAGTTGGGATTTTCGACTCACGAACTCATGAGTGGTGAGTTGTGACAAGTGTTTAGGCACATCGAAAGTTTAGGTCTCGGAAGGTGAAGAGTTGAAGATTTGGGAGGAGAAGTTTCGAAGTTGCAAAATCCAAGGTTCCGAAAATTGTGAGAAACACGACCACATCGTTTGGTCAAAAGAAGGTTGGAATTGAGGCTTCGTGTTCGATCGTGTGAGCTCAATTCCTAAGGACCTATGGAGAAGCTTCATTTTGTGTGTGTTGGATTCCCTGAAGAGGAATTGAAGAGTCAATCCAACTCAAGGGTAGGAAGTAGAGGAATCTTGTAGTGGACTGCCGACCCAAGGGCCGATAGGGTCAGCATCTGTGTCACATCTTTGGGAGTAGACATTTGGTACTCATTTTTAAATGGCTATGTTATCCCAAATAATGCTCCAACCGATCCAAAGGAGAAGAAGATTATGAGTTGTAATTCAAAATCCATACATTTTATTCTAGGAGAATTGGCACTAAGCATTGCTAGCAAAGTGATGGGATTCAACATTGCTAAAGAGGTATTGGACAAACTCAAGAGTATCTATGAAGGTGATCCAAAATTTAAGCAGGTCAAGCTTCAATGACATAGAGAAGAATCTGAAAATTTGAAGATGGATGAAAAGGAATATATTGCAACCTATTTTCTTAGAGTTGATGAAGTTGTTAATGGTATTACAGGATTAGGTGAAGAGATCAATGAATCCTTTGTTGTATAAAAAGTGTTGAGATCACTTCTCTTGAAGTATGATTCTAAGTTCTCCGCCATTGAAGAAACTAGGGGCTTGACCAAAATGACAATGGATGAATTACATGGGTATCTTATAGCATATGAAATAAGAACAAGTACATAAAGTGACTAGCCAAAAAATGAAGCAGCCTTTAAAGCCATAAAGAAGACAAAATACAAGGATAACGACCTTGATGAAGAAATATCAAATTTTGCAAGAAGGTTCCAGAAGTGAAGTGGAAGATACAAAGGTAAGTCTCCTCTCAAATGCTTTAACTATGGTAGAATAGGACATATTGTTGAAAAATGATACTATCAAAAGAGAAATCTCAACAATAAAAAAAATCTTATAATCCAAGGATGATGACATATCCTCAGATTAGAGTCATGAATAAGATAATGATGGAGGAGAAGTCCTCTTCATAACCCAAGAAACCCAGGATGATGATCACAAGAGTTCTAAAGAAGAAGAAAGCATTTCTTAAGAAGATTCAGATGAAGAAACCAACCTTGATTCCTTTTGGGGATACAAATACAATGTAGAGAGTGAAAAAGAAGATGAGAATCTTGAAAAGTTGAAGCATGTTGAAACTAAAAATAGAAGGCTTAGAAACACAAACATAATACTAAAAGGTGAATTGAGTAGTTTTGAAGAAGAGAATTACAAGATTGAAAAGACCATTGATAGCTTGAAGGAAAAATTAGAATATTATGAGAAATTGAAAGAATAATTGAATCACACAAAAGGGGAGCTATTATTGACAATAGAAAAGTCGAAGAAGTTAAAAAAAATCACTGAAAAATTAGATGAGATACTTAGCAGTTAAAGATCTCCAAAAAACAAGATAGGACTAGGATACAATCACAGTTTGAAGAAAACAAAACAAGAGAAGGAAGATGAAAATTATGAAACCAATACTCTATAACAAGTTGAAAAACAAGATAGAAGACTAGAATTTAGAAGGAATGATACATCAAGAAGATCCTCTCCCATAAGGTATGAAATAAATCATTATGAAGAAAACTATAGAAGAATAGATTGTGAACCCAGATGGATCACACCACAATGAAGATCACTTACTCCCAGGTATCAAAATTTCTTTCTTGGACATTGTTATACTTTTGGAAATTTTGGACACAAGGCAATCAATTGTAGAATTAATGAAAGGAATAACTACGCAAGCTACATGAATGGTGAAAATAGTAGATATGGAAATGTTCATAGACCTGTCAACATAAATTATAATCCATTTGACCCATTAATGGATCAAAATATTGTATGTTACACCTACAATAATCTTGGTCACAAAGCACGAGATTGTAGAGAGATGAAGGAAGATAATCGTTGTTATAGAAAGATTTGCCTCACCCTATGCAATCTTGCACATAAGGAATTTTTCATTTTCCCTATGCAGACTTATCATCCCTGTTTGTAAATTTCAGAGCTTAAAATAGATATTTTTCCACATGTACACACCTTGCATACTATAAAACATGTGTATACGCAGGCTGCACCACTACAACCCGTGTACATCAGGATTTGTGCCCAAAAATGAAAATTGGTGTTAGATTTCATTGTCATGACAGGAGATCAATGAATCTTGGCCTTCCATTTACTGGAAATGTTCCTACTCAACCCTTCAATTCCATTTGAAGTCTATAAATGGGCCAATTCCGAGCTATGGAAAAGAGGAGAAAGAATTCAAGTTTGAGAGCAAAGTTACTCTGGAGAAATTATTTACTTCATATTGAGTCTACATCCCTTTTCCTTTAAGTATGAACACAATGTTCAGCCCCCAATATCTTCCCTTATTGATTGAGAACTCTATTTTATCTCTTTTTTGAGATTTCCTTCAGTGGAGGATTGATGTGGTGGAGGCCGAGCTGGAAGGAACTTAGTTTCACAGTTCTGAACCGCGCCGACACAGAAGTCTGTAACAGTTTTGTAATATACCCAAAGACGAGCCCTGTTGTAATCATGTTTATGAATTGTAAATCATGTTTTTTAGGCTGGTGAGACGAGTATTGATAAGTTGGTGGGATTATGTGTTTATTAGGCTGGAGAGCCTAAGTGTTAAAGGCCAGGAGCCTACTTTTGTATATGTAATTATGAAGAACATTAATAAGTATTAAACATCATTGTTTTCATATCGACTGTTATCACTGAAATTTCGTCCACACAGGGCGACAAGAACTCCGCATCATCAACACAACAATGAAGTCATTCACGGCACAGAATGAAGTTTACAGCATTCCAGAAGGGTCAAAAACTATACAAAATTGAAAGACACTTCACATTAGTAAGGTGCGGGCGTATGCGCGGGATAAGAACGTGTTGTGCGCGCTTAAGCGCCCGACGCGCGACTGTCCACAGAAAAATCCACGCATCTGGTAATACGGTGCATTAAATGCTTAAGTCGGCCTCCCGATCGCCAATGGACCTTCCACCGAGATGATTTGACATACAGATCAGGGTCGGTTCTACAAATTCGGCAAATTAATGGCTTAAGTGAACCCTAAACAGCACCGTGTTTACACCGGAAGCTAGTTACGTGACCGCCTGGAAAATGTTATAAATAGCAGTGAAGGCTCATTGTTT
>JZKD02S1255707.1:0-12239 GCA_000966675.3 Picea glauca
GCAAAAACATGCGGATTAATGGCATGGGTCCTGCGAGCCGGTAGATGCATTTAAACCGCGTCCCGGCTCGCCTCCGCATGGCTCTAGTGCGCCACCTGTCACCCCATACGGGAAAAAAAATAAATTTATATTATTATTATTAATAAATTTATATAAATATAAATTTATTTATTTATTTTTATTATTTTCTAATAAATAATCATTTTATTAAACTTATTAACGTGTCACGATCTTATTATATTATTCACATTATTCAAATTTTGACAAAATAAAAAACTTTTTTAATATATTTTATAAACATATAAAAAATAAATTAATATTATTATTATTAATAAATTTATATTAATATAAATTTATTTATTTATTTTTATTATTTTCTAATAAATAATCATTTTATTAAACTTATTAACGTGCCACGATCTTATTACATTATTTGAATTTTGAAAAAATAAAAAACTTTTTTAAAAATCACTTGAAGGTAGGTACCAACTATATGGGGGTGCCAACCATTCATTATGATTTGGCCAACATTAGTTAAGATTGTATAAACGCTATGCACTATACCGAAGTTAAAATCAGAGTGGTGCTTAAATTAGCGACCAACATCATTTGACAACTATATATGCATTGGCTGTCGAAAAATCTCCATAGATTAATAGCAACAAATTGCCTTTATGATTCGTGTTGGTAAATTCCTATTATTTTCAACGTTTAATGTTGGTAAACATCCTAGCAAATGCTAATAAGCTCAAACATCATGGAATAACAAAACCAACTTATAGCACACTAAAATGAAAAATTATAACAACATCAATGAACAACAATTACATAATTACATTTATTTGTCTATAAAAATAAAGGAAGGAAAAATAAAATAGGTTATACATAGAATAATTTTCTCATAGTAAATATGCACACAAAATTAGTGAAACTAAATTAAAATTAGATAAAACCCCTAAACCATAAAAACAATAATCATATTTTTATTAGTGAAATGGTCATTGTATTTTCCAACTACAGGTGTCCATTTTCTAAGGAAATGGCCACTAAAATGAAAAATTATAACAACATCAATGAACAACAATTATATTTATTTGTCTATAAAAAGGAAAAATAAAACAAGTTATATATAAAATAATTTTCTCATAGTAAATATGCACATAAAATTAGTGAAACTAAATTAAAGTTAGATAGAACCCCTAAACCATAAAAACAATAATCATATTTTTATCAATGAAATGGTCATTGTATTTTCCAACTACAAGTGTTCATATTCTAAGGAAATGACTGCTACTATTGCAATTTTCATGACCAGTAATGAATAATTCCACGTGGTGCTCAAATTTCAAAACTTCACCTTCCTTCAAAGAAATATTATAAATTAGAAATAAGTTGTGAAAAACTTATATATATATATATATATATATATATATATATATATATATATGACAACATACACATTGTTCATATTTAATTTATAGTATAGCCACAACTTTGTACATTCCAACACTAAGATCATACTCGAGAAAGATAATGAAAGTATTTTCCAATTAATATCATTCAATTGAATATGAAGCATTGTGCTTACAACTGTTACATCTTTTTGTTCAATTTTTTATAACCAAATTTTTTTTGCAATCATAATTCATTTGAAGTCAAACCTTCTTGAGTACATTAAATATTTACATAAACCTCATCAATAATATATCTTGATGCATAGATCCCAAAAACATGTTCATAATTTTATTTGAAAATAGAAACTTAAACATTTTTATGAAGGAAACAATTTAGCGTACTCAAAAGCATCTTGATTTGAATCCTCTACTCAACATAACCTAGAAGATTCCATACAGATTAAGTTTAACACCCCATATTTTGTCCTTAGGCCATTAGAACTTCAATTTTACTCATCTTAGTAATTCATTTCTTAGTAACTATTTCGGCTCAATTATACTAATATAAACATTTGAGATGTGTATATCTGGACCTATTTATGTGTTATACATTGTTATTTTTATTTTTATGTGTTCACGATGATGATAGTTATGTAATTTGTTTAAACATGCAAATTTAAATGTGGAATCTCAACACATGGACACCAGTTCAAAATTATGTTGTGAATGTCAATATAAATATTGACTCTCATATGAAATTTGTGATGTACATGCATGGCTATGAGTATTAGTGAGATAACCTATAGGTTGATGAGATTTGTAATACCTAAATGACTGTAGTGTTGAGGTAACCTAGATGTTGTAGACATCAAGAAGATAGTGTGTACTCTAATTTTTTCTTATGATTTAAAATATTGCTATGATCTATGGTAAGCGTGGTTTTGATAGGATGCATAACTTGGAAAAAGTGATTGTCCAATGGTGTGAATCTAAGAACAATAGTTGAATAGTATGGCTTGATATAAGGCATTGACCCTATTTCTACCATAAAGGGGTGGAGAAATTTCCCACAATGTATCCTATGAAACCATGAGTTTTGGGAGTGTTGTGTTAATCCACTCTCCCCTATATGTCATGCAATGGTGACTGCCAATTTCCTGCTAGGGAAGCCTAGTCAAGATGTTTGACACTTTCACTTACATGTTTTATCTGAAGATATGTCAATATATTTAATGCTCCATCTTAGTCCAATAGAGGAAATGATAGGATGGAAGATNAACTGTTACATCTTTTTGTTCAATCTTTTATAACCAAATTTCTTTTGCAATCATAATTCATTTGAAGTCAAACCTTCTTGAGTACATTAAGTATTTACATAAACCTCATCAATGATATATCTTGATGCATAGATCCCAAAAACATGTTCATAATTTTATTTGAAAATAGAAACTTAAACCTTTTTATGAAGGAAACAATTTAGCGTACTCAAAAGCATCTTGATTTGAATCCTCTACTTAACATAACCTAGAAGATTCCATACAGATTAAGTTTAACACCCCATATTTTGTCCTTAGGCCATTAGAACTTCAATTTTACTCATCTTAGTAATTCATTTCTTAGTAACTATTTCAGCTCAATTATACTAATATAAACATTTGAGATGTGTATATATGGACCTATTTATGTGTTGTACATTGTTATTTTTATTTTTATGTGTTCACGATGATGATAGTTATGTGATTTGTTTAAACATGCAAATTTAAATGTGGAATCTCAACACATGGACACCAGTTCAAAATTATGTTGTGAATGTCAATATAAATATTGACTCTCATATGAAATTTGTGATGTACATGCATGTCTATGAGTATTAGTGAGCTAACCTATAGGTTGATGAGATTTGTAATACCTAAATGACTGTAGTGTTGAGGTAACCTAGATGTTGTAGACATCAAGAAGATAGTGTGTACTCTAATTTTTTCTTATGATTTAAAGATTGCTATGATCTATGGTAAGCGTGGTTTTGATAGGATGCATAACTTGGAAAAAGTGATTGTCCAATGGTGTGAATCTAAGAACAATAGTTGAATAGTATGGCTTGATATAAGGTATTGACCCTATTTCTACCATAAAGGGGTGGAGACATTTCCCACAGTGTATCCTATGAAACCAAGAGTTTTGGGAGTGTTGTGTTAAGCCACTCTCCCCTATATGTCATGCAATGGTGACTGCCAATTTCCTGTTAGGGAAGCCTAGTCAAGATGTTTGACACTTTCACTTACATGTTTTATCTGAAGATATGTCAATATATTTAATGCTCCATCTTAGTCCAATAGAGGAAATGATAGGATGGAAGATGGAAGTATGTTAGGAATGAATGTTGATTCAATGTTAGTTGAGAATACTACTTCTGGATTAGATGTGAAACTCTTGTTTTCTCACTTGGTTCCAAAACACTCATTTTGATTCACTTTTTATATTTTTAAGTGTGATGATAAAATATTGATGAACTATTGTATTTTTTGTTAGTTAAGATTACTGAATGATGTATTTACTTGATTTTTTGTCCTACCTACCTTGTTGTGATCGAACTATGCACTAGAAGAATTGATTGTTTATTGCTATTACATGTGCAGGCTATGTGGCCACTAGCTATTCATACATACCTTACATATGTACATTAGTAAAATTAGTTTATGTCTTACTTACTAAACTAGATTATTCACTATTTGGTTAAACAATTATATAACTTATATTGCATACATAAATATCTAGTAACAATAGATACCTTTATTGATTATTTCAATGATATTCATAAATATATAGTAGCATCATATATGCTCATTGAATTTTATTGTTGGTTGGTATGATGAATTAAATTGGTATGTCGAGATGTCATAAATTTTGGGGATAATTTCCAAGTCGCGTGACTTTCAATTTTATTTAATATTATTTTATATAAATGATTTAATATTTTAATGTTTTTCTTAACTTTTTCCCAAAACAATCTAGATAAGGGACGTGGATGACTAGTTGGCAGAGGGAAATTGAATAAGGGTAGGAAAAATTGATAAATAGGAAGATGAAACAAGGAGGAAGGGGGGGGGAAGGTTGTGAGGTTAGAGAATGTCGGGAGTTTGGTTAATTCTTGAAAGATATATTTTCTATGATTATTTTCTTAGAAGATATGTGCATTGTTATTCTTGGAGTCATGTGCATGACAAGCCAAGAGAATGAAAGGTTTCTTGGAGATAGGAAGTCGACTAGGCTCCCAGTTGGCTAAAAGAATAATTTTGTTCCACTTTGGACAAATTGGAAAAGAACGTTTGGAAGCATATTCCTCCTACTCATTGGACTACACTATAGCTGATCAACTTCAACAAACCTAAGAGGAGGTATTTTTCTTCATATGTATTTTATTATGCTTTTGTTATTCCATTTAAAGAGTTTTTTTTTTTTTTTTTTACATCAAATCTCTTAATGCATGTGTATAAATTAACAAATATTATTTCATAAGAATTAAATGAAGAGTTGTTACATTTGGCATCAAATCCTTCATTTAAAAACTGGGGACTAAGCCTACCTACCCACCTTCTTGATGGAAAATTATGATATGTGTTCCATAAATAACCTTGGAAACCTGGGCATGCGGCTCTAAAACCCATTAAACAATCATAAATTTAGAATTTAGTTAACAACTCTTAATATTTCAGAGCCTACCAGTTGGAACTAGGTTCCATATTGCATGGAAGATAACTTTTCTAGCCATGAAACCCTATTTTACAACCCTAGAACCCTTGGACATGATCTAGAAACTACCCATAAATGCTAAGAGACTACCCAGAAAAATCCTTAAGAAGAGAGATAGTAAAATAGTTCTTGCACATTTGTTCCAACCATATGCCCACTTGTAGAGGCCACCTGTTCACCTACAAAAGAAGCAAAAACAAAATGTAAGTGTGATTTTTTCGTAAATTTTATTCAATTTCCACAAGCGCGATTTCAATTTCCGCAACTGTGATTTAATTTCCACAAGTGTGATTTCAACTTCCTCAATTGTGATTTACTTTCTGCAAGTGTGATTTCAATTTCAACAAGTGCGACTTTTCTTTCCTGCAAGAGTGATACTTATTTATTTTGCAACTTAGGAATTAGTCTAGTTTGGTGACTTAATTAGGTATCTTTAACCCTTGATTTGTGACATTAAAAGTACTACAACCCTTTAGCAAAACAACACTACTCTTGCATATACGGTGCATGACAATCTGTAAGTAAKATATGACCTCATATTGATAATTAAATGTACAACTCTGTTGAAACTCACAAAAATAATGACAGGGAGGGTGACTCAATATTATATCAATTTGATCTAATTTATTTCMTTTCAATGATTTAAAGTTATTTAGAAGTKCTTACTTAATCACMAATGCATGTAGAAATAAAARCAACATAGAAAACACAATACACTAGGATTTTTACKTGGAAACCCAATGYAGGAGAAAACCAAAGAACATATTTCTTTATGTTCTTCTCGAAGAACCAAATTACAATTTACAATTTTTCATCTTGACAGACACCCACCCATCATAGATAATGCAGACACCAATCCTCTCAGGCACCAACCTATCACATATAATGAGGACACCAATCCTCTTAGGAACCAACATGTCACAGATAATGAGGACACCAATCCTCTTAGGAACTAAATTGTCAGATATGAAGAGGAATCCAATCCTATGTGAGATTTGACTCACCCTAGTACCACCATGCCACCCTTTATTCAGTTTTCTCAAAAAAATTCTTACACAACTAGTCCTTTTCAAAAACAAATCTTTGCAACTTAAGACAATTTGATATCTCTCAAATTTTGCTCCTTTCAACTGGTACAAGACCTTGTCCCACTCACACATATCTTCTTCATGATAAAACCACATATCTATTTATAACACCTTTGCCATAGTTCAACTAACTGTGTGTGGACTCATAATAGTTACATTGTGTACAAACCTGGATGAGATCAAGGTCCGGTCAGTTATATGTGGACACACTTCTGTCTAAATTAAGTTTGTGGACTCACAACACTTACATTGTGGGTGTGGCTTTACCATATCAAAGTCTAGTTAGTTGTATGTGGACACACTTATATCTAAATTAAGAGTATTTCTTCTTCAATTGTGACTAGACATTCTTTGACTAAATCAAACTGGCCAATCCTTCCTTATTTTACTAAAACATTCATTGTCGCAATAATTCACATTCTAGTTTATAGAACACATTGTGCAGATAGAATAGGAGTGCGAGAATTCAAGTCTTCAACATGTTTCACTTTCC
Organism: Picea glauca; assembly: GCA_000966675.3. Lineage (NCBI taxonomy): Eukaryota > Viridiplantae > Streptophyta > Pinopsida > Pinales > Pinaceae > Picea > Picea glauca. Next base: position 6,726 of record JZKD02S1255707.1, read on the forward strand.
CTGCAACACCCTCACCTAGTTTCCCCACAAGACTGTGAGCACACCCTGGTGACTTTCTTACTTGACTACTGAACTTCCACTTGTTCCGTCACAGACTACTTCGTCGCTTGTCACACCGGCTTCATCTCATCACACTCCATTGTGCCATTCGTTGTACTATATCAAGGAACCCTGTAGTCATTGCACATTCTTCATCAGGTTGCAACACCAACATGCACTGATCCATTTCGCAATCGTGGATAAGAAACTCTATCACATTCGGCTCCGTTGTACTTCACTTATGATGCATCATTGGTCCTTCAATCCTTCTGTGCACTTTTTTTTCATCCTTATATGTAATTGTGTACACTTTTGTTTTCATCCTTGTCTTTCATTGCACTATAAATGACCACGTCCAACACCCTCCAATCCATTTCACAATCATGGAAAAGTAAATCTATCGTAGTATGATTTGTCGTACTTCACTTCTGATGCGTCATTGATCATTCAATCCTTCTGTGCACTTTTGTTTTCATCCTTTCAAGACTTGCTTTGTCTGTGCGCCATATTTGTCTTTCATTGTGATAGAAATGATAATATTTATTATCATTTTTAAATAAATGAAAACATATGCGCACAAAAATTCTTCTTTGTCATTGATGGAAACCAAAAGAGAATGTTCTGAAAGGTGACTGCAAAAACAATATGCTAAGTTGCTCCCCCTTTCAATGTGCCTATGATTCTCCCCCTTTCAATGTGTGTGAATGCCAAATCAATATGCTAAGATGTTCCCTCTTTCAATGTGCATCAACATCTATGTTTGGTTATTCTCGTCCTTTGACAACAATGAAAAAGAGAGACTTTAAATATTCTCCTCACCTGGTCTCTTTGCGCGAACAAAACCACCCTTAAACAAAATACCATTGAGAGCCATTGAAAAATTTGACTGTGTGAATCTCCATAGAAGAAAACTTCTTTTTATAATTAATGTAGATATTAACAACAACATCGCTTGGCCCTGATACAACAATAAATGGGGCACCTTGCGAAATAGTGAATTGCGTTCTTTACTAAAGAAAGGAAGACGAGATCACCCCCAACTTCTGTTTGAGATACTCAAATGGTTCTCTTGGTAATGGATTGGTAAAAATATCTACAATATTATCTTTGCAACGAACATACTCTAATTTTACCACCTGATCCTGAACCCTATTCTCTAAGAAAATGATATTTGATTTGTATGTGTTTAGTCATAGAGTTTTAGCAATGGTTTTTAGAGATTAATGACACTTGTATTGTCACACATGATGGAGATAGGTTGGTCACACAAAACTTGAATATCCTTGAGTTTATTTTTAATCCACAACAACTGAGTATAGAAGGATGTTGTAGCTATATATTTGGCTTCAACTATAGAAAGAGAGATGGAATTTTGTTTCTTACTAAGCTAGGACACTAAATAACTGCCAAGGAAGAATGTGCCTCCACTAGTGCTTTTTCTATCATCAATACTTCCTGCCCAATTTTCATCTGTATAGACTCTGAGAATGATGTTTTTGTCCTTAGGATACCACAATCCATAATCAACAATGCCTTGAAAGTATCTAAATATTCTTTTAATTGCAAGAACATGAGTTTCCTTAGGATTTGCTTTAAATCTACCTACCAAACCCACTACTTGTATGATGTCAGGCCTTGAAGCTGTGAGATAAAGTAAGATGCCTATCATAGACTTGTACATGGTTTGATCTATTTCTAGAGCATCATCATCTTTGCTGAGTTTGCAACTCATAGTCATAGAAGTGCTCACTAGTGCGAATTTTCCATGCCAAACTTCTTCAGGATTTCCTTGAGATATTTACTTTTAGAAATGAAAATTACTCTTTCTGATTGATAAATATGTAGACCAAGAAATAAGGAGAGTTCTCCCAACATAGACATCCCAAACTCTTTTTACATTGCAGCTGCAAACTTCTTACTCATTAATTCAATGTTACTTCCAAAGATAATATCATCAACATACACTACAATAATTAAAAAATCATTACCTTTAGCCTTGATGTATAAGTTGATATCAACAGTTCCCTTTTTGAATCCTTGTTGGTGCAAATACCTTTCCAGTCTGTAATACTAAGATCTTGGAGCATGTTTTATCCCATTAAGTGATTTCCTTAATATGAAAACATAATCCTTTTTGTAAGTTAGATGAAATCCCTCAATTTTCTCCACATAAACTTCTTCCTCTAGGTCGCCATTTAAAAATAATGATTTAACATCCATTTGAAAAACTTTGAACTTTTTGAAACATGCAAATGCCAAAAACATTTTGATTGCTTCAATTCTTGCAATAGGGTAAAAGGTTTCTTCAAATTATATGCCTTCTACTTGAGAATACCCTTTGGATACCAGTCTGGCCTTGTTCTTGACTATATGCCCATCTTCATTCAACTTATTTCTGTATACCCATTTAGTTCCAATTACATTCTTGTCTTTGGGACTTGGGACTAGATACTAAGTCTTTCTTTTCTCCATTTGTTCTAGTTCTTCATTCATAGCTTTGACCCAATGGTCATCCTAATGTGCTTGCATAAAATTTTGTGGTTCACTCATGGATAACAGTGCAAAAATTGTAGAACTAGATGTATCTATTATTTTTCTTCTAGTTTGTACACCTGCTTCCCTGTTTCCAAGAATTTGACATTCTGGAAAATGTTTTTGAACATACCTTGATGGGGTCTTTGGCTATGATATTTCCATTCTCTCCTCTTCTTTTGAAACCTCTAGTTCATGTTTCTCGTCCATTCCATTGTCACGTGACACATTCCTGATTGATTCATCATATTGATCATTATGGTGTTGATGTATCATTGGATGAGGTGATCCCTCATCTACTTTTACATATATTCTCACAATTATTTTATGGAGCCTTTTTTTGTAGCACTTGTATCCTTTACTTATGGAGGAGTATACTAAGAAGATACCTTCATCAGCTCTAGAATCAAACTTACCTAAGTTGTCTTCACTTCTTTTAATGTAGCATTTGCTTCTTAAATTTTGAAGTGCTTCATTGATGCTAGTCTTCCATTCCATAGCTCATAAGGGGTTTTATTGTTGTTTACTCTTATGTGTGGTTGATTGAGAGTGTTAACAATAGTTTTAACAACTTCTCTCCGAAAGGTTTTGGGTACTTTTGATTCATCAAGCAAGGCCCTATCCATTTCTTGAACTGTTTTGTTCATCCTGTCTACTACTCCATTTTGTTGAGGGGTTTCGGAAATAGAAAGCTTTCTCTTGATCCCATGCTTTTCACAATAAATATTGAATTCATTAGATGTGAATTCTCCTCCTCTGTCTGATCTTAGGAACTTTAATTTTAAATCAATTTCATTTTCTACCTGTGCTTTGAATATTTTAAATTTTTCAAAGCCTTAAATGTATGCTTCAACAATCCAACCCAAGTCATTCTAGTATAGCCGTCAATCAACAAGATTAAATATTTTTCACCTTGATATGATTGTGTACTAGTAGGGACACATATATATGTATTAATCAACTCAATATGTTTAGTGGTGGAGTGTTCTATTTCCTTGAATTGAATTCTTTATTTCTTTCCAAACTGACATGACTTGCACAAAATATTCTTAGGTTTGGAAATACTAGGCATATATCTCACAACATATTTTCTTCCTATCTTAACAAGCTAATTAAAAATGATATGACCTAGTCTTTTGTGCCAAATCCATCTCTCATCAGCTATACCAATGCAACATTTTTCTTTCCCTACTTCTAGAACATACACAATCCCTGAAGTTATGACTACCTTTACAACAATCTTCCCTGTATTCATATCCATTACTTTACATTGTATCCCTGGTCCCACATTTGAATTACACTCAAGAAGTTATGTTGTATACCATATACATACAACACATTATTTCCTTTGGTGTTTACCTTCTTATCTTCATCTATTACAACAATTCCTTTTCCTCTAATTTTAGCTAGAGTATTGTTTCCAAAAGTAACATTACCACCTTTTTCTTCAGTTAGGAATTCAAACTTACTCTTTTCTCTTGTCATGTGCTTGGAGAAACCACTATCAATATACGATTGATTTTCTTGATTTTTGGCATATAGAACTAGTCCACAATTTTCTTTATTTTTATTTTTCTTCTTCCAAACCTTATAAAATATTCTTGTCTGTCTTGATTATAATTAGGAAAAATATTGCTTCTGTATTCACTTGCTTTGTGTCCAAAATTCTTGCATATGTGGCACTCGAGGTCATTTAGTAGAGGGGAGAAGGAATTATTGAAGGAATTTTGAAACATAGCCATTCGAGTTTTACTGAATCTCATTCCTATATTTATGTTATGTCTAAAAGTCGTGAAACTCATAGACTTATGTCCAAATTTTCCACAAGAGAAACAACATCCATAGAAAAAATTTGGATGTCTTGGAATGAAAAACTTACTTGTAGGAATCGGTTTTTGTCTGCCAACTTGATAAGATTCAACTATAGAAAGATGGAAGTGTGTTTCTTACTGAGCCAGGACACTAAATAACTGCCAAGGAAGAATGCACCTCCACTAGTGATTTTTCAATCATCAATACTTCATGCCTAATTTTGATCTGTATAGACTCTGAGAATGATGTTTCTATCCTTTGGATACCACAAGACGTAATCATCAATGTCGTGAAAGTATCTAAATATTCTTTTAACTGCAAGAACATGAGTTTCCTTAGGATTTGCTTGAAATCTAGCTACCAAACCCATTGCTTGTATGATGTCAAGCGTTAAAGCTGTGAGATAGAGTAAGATGCCTATCATAGAATTGTACATGGTTTGATCTATTTCTGGAGCATCATCATCTTTGTTGAGTTTGCACCTTATAGTCATAGGAGTGCTCAATGGTGGGAATTTTCCATGCCAAACTTCTTCAAGATTTCCTTGAGATATTTACTTTTAGAAATGAAAATTCCTCTTTCTGATTGATGAATCCGTAGACCAAGAAATAATGAGAGTTATCTCAACATAGACATCCCAAACTCTTATTGCATTGTAGCTGAAAACTTATTTCTCATTAATTCAATGTTACTGCCAAAGATAATATCATCAACATACACTACAATAATTAACAAATCATTACCTTTAGCCTTGATGTATAAGTTGCTATCAACAATTCACTTTTTGAATCCTTGCCGGTGCAAATACCTTCCCAGTCTATAATACCAAGATCTTAGAGCATGTTTTATCCCATAAAGGGATTTCATTAATATGAAAACATAATCCTTTTTGTAAGATAGATGAAAACCCCCAGTTTTCTCCACATAAACTTCTTCCTCTAGGTCACCATTTAAAAAGTATGATTTAACATCTATTTGAAAAACTTTATTTTTAAATCCATTTCATTTTCTACCCGTGCTTTGAATATTTTAATTTTTTCAAAAGCCTCAAACGTATGCTTCAACAATCCAACCCAAGTCATTCTGGTATAGCCGTCAATCAACAAAATTAAATATATTTCACCTCGAGTT
>JZKD02S1255718.1:0-12238 GCA_000966675.3 Picea glauca
TACCCTCCAAGGAGCCCGAGTGAGTTTGACCAATGTCTGCTCCAGGTACAGTGAGACTTCCCATCACCGTCACCTTGTGTACGAACCTAAAGATTATGGCCACTAAGGTTACCAAGTCATAGTCAGCCCCTGGGCGGGAACAATTGACAGTTCGATCTGAACGTACGGGCAGGGTATCAAGCCCGAAACCAACTAAGAGGCTTCCACGTAGTAATTGTGGATTTACCTCAAAGTGATCCCCATAATACGATCTGACCACCACAATCAGTTAAACCACGAAGGGTTAGTCCCCATAGCTTACCCGACTACAACCTCGTGCGTAACCCCTGTGTGAGAGGGGGATCCCAGGCAGACTTATACGATAACTGGATTTGACTCTCCCTTACTCAGGATGCTATTGTTTGTTTTAGAAACTTTGGAGAGTTATGCTCACAACCCTAATCCAAAGTACTAAGCCTAGTCTACTATTGGTGGAGGATCCTAGAAAAGAAAAAGTTCTAGATAACTTTTAATTAGTGTTGATTTTAGTGGCTGTTCTTTACGCAAAAAGGGGTGTATGGAAGTGAAACAAATGGAATTATGACTCAGACCCAAAGAATGCATCAGATATGATAAGCAGTCATTTGCTTTCGATGAACATCTAGCTAAGGGAGAGAGAGAATTCTTTCACCAACAAGCACGAAAAGGGATGCCCTCAAACAATTCTTTTCTCAATCAAATCCTGATGTAATGCAAAAACTTTTAAGATACCTTCCGATATGCACAATCAATCATGCAGATGCTTTTTCATTGTTTGCGTATGGATGATGATCAATACAACACAATGCTTTTCTTGCTAATTATCTTCTTGGTATGAATGAAAACCAATCTAACACAAGCAAAAGTTACACAAACAATACACCCTTTCGTCGCAATCAAAAATGAAGAGTGAAAGAAAAACAACACTCAAAGAGAAAAGCAAACTTCACACCCAAAAGCAAAAGCTGAAGAACAAATGTCGTTGACTGAAAACAAGATCCATAGGTCTGTAGGCCTTTGATGACCCTCACCAGGGTTTTTACTCAATTGAAGAGAAGAGAAAAGCAATGCATAGGTTTCAAGCTTCACTCAATAGGAAAAACTCAATGAAAATGGTGAAGAAGGCTACAAGATCCAATTAACAAGGTGTTTATTCTTCAAAAAGACAGATGCCAAGGCTGGTAAGGAAGAAAAATTGGCTCACTAGATCACTCAGCAAAAGACACACAGAGGCAAACCCTAAACACGACAGTTCTGGAGGGTTTTTTGGCCAAAAAGAGGTTGGCGCTCTGTTACCAAAGGCAAGGAGCATTGTAGCACTCTGTGTAAAGGTATGAGGGAGCACTGGTGCTCTGTGAACACTAGGATAGGGGCGCCAGGGTCTAAAAAGCCCAAAAATGTCAAAAAATTCCAAAAATTGGGATTCAAACTTGACAAGTATGCTAAGTGTGATAAAGTAAGGAGCCAATAAGCTCATGAAACCAATCAAAAGAGGAATGAACCAGGTCTGAAACAATAAAGGGATAGAACAAGGTCAATGAGGAGAAAAATCCAAACAAGAGGTTTCGATTTGAGGCTATCTCCCCAGTGGAGTCACCAGTTTCTGTTGTAGGAAAATCTCCCTACGGACAGGTAGATCACCTCTAGAGCTTGACCTTAACCCTAGACATAAAAGTGATTATCATGGACACTGACTTCCTTTCAAATCTATCTAAACCAACACATGAGAAGGAAGGATGACAGAAGTACCTTTTTATTAACGTTTGTCCCTGCACTCTCCTGGTTGTGCTTCGATCCTTTGCTCCTCGCTGGATCCTGTGGACAAAGAAAGATACAACCGCTTCCTACTCTATTGATATTAGTTTGAAAACAGATCTATCAACTAGTGATAAGTTCATGTGGCATTAGACACAAACTAGAAAGAAACAGGCCAAGCATGTCATATTGATGAGAATAACGACAACAATACTTACAATCGTATATGTGAGTGCGACAGCTTTGTCAAGTCCCCTTCGTCTAACCCTTGCCTAAAATCTCCACAACCTGGATAATAGCAGCTTCACTGATCACTCTCCTTTGGATGACTGTAAGTTTCCTCCAAGATCATAAGTTTCATAACTTCAGTTCCTCCCCCCTTTCCACCATCATAGAACCTGTTTATATAGGTTAAGAGGAGCTTAACCTCTTGAGTTATGTTTAGAACAAGTTGGGAACCTTCTCCTTAGATCAGGGATATTTTGATGAAACCAAGAATTTGAGCACAACTTCCTTCTAATCTCGAAATATTCTCTCCTTATTCTCCTCAACAGGAAAACTACTGCCTCAGATTAGGCAGCGCTCCCTTAGAAGTGGCATCAGAGCGCTGTAGCACTCCCTGGTAAGCCTTGGGGAAGCACCAACTCTCTCAAGATGAGGAGCGCTCCTTCAAAGGGGACTGGGGAGCGTTATAACGCTCCCTGAAGCATGATAGGGGAGTGCCAACGCTTCTGGAGCTGAAGTAGGGGAGTGATCCCCCTCAAAACCTTTGTTTCAGGGTTCCTTTCAGGTGTCAAGAGTTATTTGTCTTCATTAAACCAGTTCTCATCCTTCAACTCAGTCATGTGAGATGTTATAAGTTCCTCCTTAGTGTCATTGACATGGCAACATGTTTGAACATCATTTGCGACACTAGTAACCAACTTGTGACACTTGCGAAAGTTGTAGGGAAGATGCAACACTTACGACAATTGAGAGGGACAATGCGACACTTATCCAGCTGAGTAATTTTGATGTGTAACAATCACTTTGAGTGATAGGTTGTTGATCTTATGAATAGGCACCTGAGAACCTACTTTTTCAGTACTAGCCTTGTAATGGAGTCCAATCAACTCCTCAATGCTGTGGGGCCCGAGGGGGAAAGTGCACAAGTTGAATGGATCCCCTGTCCTCGAGAGACCAGTCAGAAAGTAAATGTCCTCAGTCATTGGAGTCAACGATTTCCCCTCGAGCATGAATGCCTCTACGTCAGGATGCGAGTAATATATCAATTCATTTAGAAACCTGGGTTGTGCCCTCATAAACAGACACTGGAAGAACTTTAGAAACCCACATTGTGACAAAAAAACGATAACAACAGGGTCCTCGGAGACCAAAAAATCAATTTCCTCATGCTCCCTCTCTCTCCAATGCACATACATCTTGCAAACACAAAGAAATGGAGAGTTAACTCTTGCTTTCCATCCCCCCCCCCACTTATTGAGGGTGTACGCGAGTTGTCTTGAGGACATTTTCATGTACACGTGGGCAACTTCTCTTCTTCCTGCATGTACACGTGGGTTGTGCTTGGACAACCTGTGTACACAAAGGGCCAACCTCTTTAAAGGTCAACGCCCCCCCAAAAAACCAAAAGAAATGTAAAAATGGAAGATGGAAATGCAAGGGAGGTTAGTATGTACTTACTTGGTCCAAATGAAAGTTCGTTTCATCCACTGAATCTCTTAGAATCAACTATTTCGAAAAATGGGTGTTTTTTGACTTGTGGTCAATTCTCAAATTACAATGGTGATAATGAGCTGCCAAATTTCTATTTATAGACTCCCCCCCCCTTTTTGTCATTTTTTGGACCCTTTTGCCATTTTTTCTAGTTGAAAATCATTTACTATTGTTCTTGAGTTTCTTAGGGGATGTTACGATAAGTGTTACTTTGGGTATTGGGAAGTTTTTTGAGAGTTGGGTCAATTTTTAAGGTCTTTTGGTAAAAAGTCATTTTTTCAACTTTGTGCATGTAAGATAGGATTCCACCTCCACTTGTTGCACCTCTTTGTCTTTTTCTCTTTGCCATAGGATCGATCCCATCGAATTGCGACACAAAACCCTCACTTTTTCTCTAAAAGTGTCGTAATTTAGTGGTAGATCCTACCTGTACATGGATGCCCTAGGTAGATCCTAGTTGTATTTTGGTTTCCATGTTGTCGCTAATGACTATAGGCTCATAATTCCTTATTAGTTTTTCCCGATTACGAGTATGAGCCTCATTTGCATGATTCATTATCACTCTTGACCTCACCCTCGGGACTCCCAAAACACAACGGGTCTTCTTTTAAGCCCTTTTCAGACCCTCTAAACATGAAAAGATTGCCGAGTGATCTTGTTTCCCTTCACACTTGCTAAAATGAAATTTGAAGGCACGTCTATCCGACGATAGTTTACCCCTTTTTCGGTTCAGATGGTCAAAAGTACGAATAAAGGTATACTCTAGGAACCTCGATTCTCTAGAAGAGTATTCTCAAGTATAGATTTAACCCTTTTTCGGGCCTGAGGGACTAAAATTACGAAAAAGGAACCCCCCATGAAGTCCATAGTTAAGCTTTTTTCAGACTCCCTAAAATTGAAAATATAGCCAAGTGATCTTGTTTCTTCACACTCGTTAAATTGGTTCAAAATAACATCCCTTACATAGTCCATAGTTAAGCTCTTTTTAGACTCCTTAAAAATGAAAAGATTGCCGAGTGATATTGTCTTTGTCACACTCATTAAAATGATTTTGAATAGACGTCTATTCGGTGCTAGTTTACCCCTTTTTCGAGTTGACTAGACTACCTTCGAAAAAGGTACCCTAGTGGAGTCTCCTTTTATGCTTTTTCAGATTCTCTAAAAATGAAAAACCGTCGAGCTTACCTTCTCTGGGCTCGTTAAAATCACATCGAAGGATGTTATCATTGTGCCTTATTAATTGCATTCACATTCCTGCATCTTTGGCCTAATGATGGCTCCATGTTGCTCTCAATTGAACCATCTGAAGCACGCGTTATACACAAGCCTTGTATAAATTTGCCTCTGCGTCTTGACAACTTGACCCATGGAGGATTTTTCCCGAATGTCCTTTTCTTTCATATGTCCCCTTTCTCTAAGCCTCAATGTGTTCCTTGCACTTGGAACTGGTATGTTTGTGACACTCGATCCTCCTTTGTAACGTAGCATTCTTTATTATTTTTCAAGCTTCCCAAAATTATTGAAAAAAGACAAAAAAATAAAATATACCCCAAAAAGAGGAAGGGAAAAGTATTTTCTTTTTGTTGACAGCATAATGAGTCACCCTTGGACAAAGCACATCCTTCTGTTTGTTCATCAAGATCTAAGATTCAATATGACATTAGGAAGCTATTCTCGCTACATAGAGATGTGTCCTCCTCCATTTGGTTACCCTTCTAAACATTTGGAGAGTTCGCGTTGCCTCCTGCATCATGAACTTGTGTCAATTCCATGCTCCCTGAGTCTCATCTTTCATCATGATTTCGTCCAAGGGAAGTCTTACTAAACTTGAGTTGACCCCTCTGCAGTTTGTCTCTTGTCCTCATGCCCAGCCACCCAGAAAGACCAATCAAGTCCTTTCTCAAAATCAATGAAGTTCTATGCCTGATCATCAAGATCCTCTTGCCTATTCCCGACGAGCCATTGAGGACCTCTGGGTAGTGAAGTCATACACTCATTTTCCACTCCTACCCAAGTTTTGAAGATTTCGAAGTTGTTTCTCGAGCTCTAAAGACCCCAACTCCAACCATCAGGCGTCATTGGCTTCTTAAAAATGGATACTATGCATGTATATCTTTTGATTTGAGATGTAGATATGTTGTGTATTACTCGCGACTACACTTTATATAGTTATATGACATGGATTTGCAGTGTATTTGATTGGCAACCATGATTTTATTTCATCCCAAGCATGGGTATGCCCGCCTCGGTGAGACAAATTGTTATTTTTGCAGATGGCACCTCCCGAACTCCGGTCCCTGGGCTCACTCACGTCGTACAGTGGTGAATATTTGTAATGTATTTCGGCCATCAAATACTCTTATGACCTCACACATTAGGGGGAATTTGTTATAACCCTAAATTGAACCTGTCATGCATACCTAGCATCAGGCCATCTAACTTTCTATCTTTACCAAGATATTTATGAACAACTCTTCTAAAAACCATCATTTTGAAGGTGTACATGCCTTGCACCATTACTGCCCATGTACACACACTTGCTGAGCCACTACAACTCACGTACACTCACATAATATTGCAAAATGTGAAAAATTACATAGGATACTGGTTTTTGGGCTGTTACTTAAACGTTTGACTGCCCATAGACAATCACCCCAACTGTTACTGTCCCTTTTGGCCTATAAAAGAAGGGGTTGGGGTCCCATTGCAAAAGAGAAGCACAAGAGAAAATAAACTTTGCCCATTTTATCAATCCCCCTTTTCCCCAATTGAAAATCCCTTACCATTTACCTAAGAGAGAACCGAAGAGGAGAAGAAGACATGGAAGTAGTTGGTGCATGGTGAAGAGGAGGCCAGGACCAAGTTCGAGGAGCAGTGCTAGTCTCATGTTGTAAGTGACTTTTGTGAGATTAATATAAAGAAGTACTTTATCCATCCCACCAAATGACATCTTAAACTTATATGATTTGTTTACATTTCTTGTTTATGATGTCTAACCCACTAATCCATATGTAGAATGCATGCTTGTAGTTTCTTGTTTTTCTTTTGATGAATGGAGGTCAGCCTTGGGAGGATATTTGTAGTCAGGAAACAACCAAGCACAGAGGGATCGACATCGGATGCAGATTTTAAGGTAGGCCTACCAGATCCCTCTCTCTTGTCTTTTATGTATGATTGTGGGGTAATGTTGGGATAGTGATAAAAAGTAGGAGACTTTAGATGGTTAGATTTTCTTACACTTTAGACCCTTTGTGTATTCTGTAGAGGGGTTTTCCCGCTATAGCACTAAGATCTATACTCTTGGTTTCCTCCCTTCAGAGACTAGGCTCTGATACCTTATTGAAAATATCCAACAACCATTGGTATCCTCTGCTACCATGTTGATATTCCCTTACCCAACACCCAATAGTTAGCTCAAAATAAAATCACTTTATCTACTAAAAGCATAGTTGAGTAATCAACTAAACATGTAGCAGAAGCATAAATTAGGAAACCAAAATCTCACACACAAGACACCAATATTTTTTAGGTAAACTACCCTTGGAAAAACCCCAAAAGGAAAAATAGTTCCAAGATGCTCCTATTAAGGTCAAATCGGGGCTCCCATAATAGGGAAAATGGCCCACTAAGAGAAATACAACTACAAACAAACTTAGCCAAGTATCCTCTATTGTACAACCCCTAAATAATATGATTTTCAAGGTGTATGTTGTTCACCTTCAGCTGATCCGTGTACATACACAACTGTATCCACTTTGAATCACGTACATGTATGGAAAACATGTATGAACACTTTTGTACGATGCACCCTTTTCCTCTAGATTTTTTCCTCTAAAACCCACTTGCGGCTGCCTCTACTCTCTCTTCTCCTTTACTTATATGATCTCTACATGTAATGCTTTCTCCACCTATCCAAGATCTTGAATCACAATCCTTCGTGATCCAACCCTCTCTGCATCAACTCTTGGATGAAATATATTCACCCAACCTATGAGATCTCCTTACTCTCATGTAAGAAAAAATCCTTCTTTGATTCTACACTCCTCTCACTAGAAAATTCCCTTCTTTTCTATCCTTGTGTTATAACCCTAAATTGCACCACACATGCTTACCTGGCATCAGGCCAACTCATATCCATTCATTGCCAAAACATCTACTAAATAGCCTCTTCAAAAATCCTCTAGGGTAAAGGTACATGCGCCCTAACCCACTACTGCATGCGTGTGAATGCTGGGAGGCCTTCTACAACCCACGTTTACCTAAAAAAACACAAAAATAGGAAAGTTGCCAACGGGACAAAAAGCTATGGGTTAGTTAACTGAAACTCCCGGCCATGCATGGTCGAGAGTTCATCCAAAACCCTAGCTCCTTCTAGCCTATAAAATAAGGGGTAGGGGTACTATTTGGAAAAGGGGAAAATTATAGCGAAGAAACTCTGCCCATTTGCCGAATCCATTTGTCCCAACCCTTTAGCCTTTCCTCAAGCTTAAGGAGAATTAATGCAAAGCAGTTGGAGGAAAAAAGAAGAGGAGGAGCCCAGGATCAGGATCAAGGAGCGGTGGCCGGTCTCGACTTTGATTATAAGTTGATTCATTTTGAAAATAATAAAATAATACTTTTTCCGTCCCAATGCATGAGTTATCTATGATTTTTGTAATTTATGCTTAATTTTTAACCCTCAAGTAGAAAAGTAGCATGCATGTGTAGTGTTTTGTCTTGATTGTAGGCTAACTTTGGAAGGAACAACGCAAGTAAGAGAGCAAAGCGCAACGGAGGATCTACACCAAACATCAGTAACAAGGTTAGTAGTTCCTTTCCATGCATGTATCGTGAAAGAGGGGTTTAAGTTTTGGGTGGTAGGTTAAAAATTCATTTCTTTACTGTCAAAATATGCATGCAAATCTGACCCTAGTTTGCTAGTCCATAGGGCATTTTTCCCAATAACAGAATTGGCGACTCCACTGGGGAAGATACTCTTTAGGGTTTCTGGATTTAGTTGAGTTTTTGGGTAGTTTAAGAGATTAGATTTTATTTTTTATTTATTTATTTCTTTATTTTTTTTTTTTCAGTAAGGCTTGAGCTAGCAGGGAGCCTGGTTCTTTATACCAGTTTTCCCTGACTGTTGCTTGACGGAAATTTTTGGGACACACAGAGGTACACACAGCTTGCAGAAGGCCTACACGTGTGTGCCCGTGCCCTAACCTTCTATAGCCCACATGTGAATGATTGCTATAGAGGTTTTAGTAGTGTGTAGTAGTTTGGAGAGCTTGAGAGGCGGTCCTCCTCTTCCCTGTCAGAATTATACATTCTCAGGGGGATTTCTAGATCCTGTCTGAGTCTTACTAGTTCACAGTCTTGTCTCAGTTTTATTTATTGCATTTCGTTATTCCTTGCAATTATTTTTCTTTTCTATTAAGAAGAAGCATCCAAGCCTTCAGGAGACCCTGGTTATCAATACTAGAGGCCTCTTCTTGGTCTGGGCTGCCTGTGTTATTTTGTCTTAGAGTTTATACATACACGCGTCCTGTACAAGTGCAGCCCATAGGTAAACACACTCTATTGTAGCTTAGCGCACGTTTGCACGCGTTCTGTTTCAGTGACAGTAGCGTGCTTGACAGGCTGCTTTTCAATCAGGGTGGGACAGTCATCCCTTTCTGTGGGGAGAAGTGTTCCTCTCAGGTGTTTGAGTCTAGGGTTGCACAGTCAGTAGGTTAGGGCCTCTTATCCTTAGCCTATTTTTTCTTAGTTGATATTTGATAGAAAAGATAAAAAAGAAAAATTTTGTTTTATGGTTTTTAGACAAGCATAGGAGTCTGTGCTTTCTTGATTGACATTGTGTATCTTTGCTCTGATTCTTTGTGATCTGTGCTTTAAGCCAGAATTTTGTTTTGTTTTCTTGGTTTTGTGCTTGTCGGCATTTTCCCTTTGTTGCTTCATTTAGCACTTAAATAAAAAAAAAATATATATATCTCTTTTTCATTTTCTTCTTTGTTTGAAGATTGTGTTTCTGCATCAATAGCTAGGGAGAAGTCTTTTGTTCATAAGTTTTCGCAATGAATTTAGAGCATAATTAGCTCGTAGTCAAGTGGAATTCCTTTATGTTTACTGCATGAAATATTAGAAAAATTGAAAAAGAAAAATAAGTCTTTCTTTGTGAAAAGTTGTTGATTTTTGAATTTAGTAAAAGTCTTTTGTTTCCAACATTTTTTCATTCGTTTTTTCTTTGAGTCTTTACACATCATCAGTTTCACCTTCATATCTCGTGATGTAAAAAATCCCATACAAGCAACGCTAATTTAAAATCTATTAGACTTTTTGTTTGTAGGGTTCATACACTAGTTCAGGACTAGGGCCTTGGATTAGGTTGGAGAGGAAACTCTCTAAGGCCACTCAAAACCAAACATTGGAGTTTGTGATAGGGAGTGTAGAAGTCCAGTTTCGTGGAAGTTATCTGGGACCCCCCTCTAACACAGGGGATAAACACGAGGTCGCGTGAGGAAAGGTAGCGGAGATAACCCCTCCAAAGCTGGACCAAGCGTAGTGGAGAACACATATCGAGGATTTGTTTTGGGATTTCGTCGTTTGCATTTTCCATAGGGCTTTGTGGGTATCGAATCCGTTCGAGGTTCTCAGTTTTCTTTCGGACCATTTTCTCTCGATACCCTTGACAGGTTTCGGGCTTGATATCCTGCTCATTGTGGTCTACCCGACTATCGACTGTACCTGCCTGGTGACTATTCGCGTGCTGGCAAACTAGTTGCCAATATTTTTAGGGACATACATAGGTGACTGTGGGGGTATACCGCGGTACCTATGATAGACATCGTGCCATGCTTTGAAGAGTATACCTGGAGGGTGCTTCAGTTTTCGAGTTGCACTTGCACTGGTAAGTTGCTCTAGTGTTGGTTGTTGTAACTGTTCTTCAAAATAATTAGTGACTACTTGTCTTATCTCTTAGGGGCTTATTTTTTAGTGTGTGTTATTGTTTGAACGTGTAGAATACCTTAGTGTGTCTTAGATATTCTCACACAGNACTTTTCCCATCCCAATGCATGAGTTATATGTGGTTTGTGTAATTTATGCTTAATTTCTAACCCTCAAGTAGAAAAGTAGCATGCATGCGTGGTTGTTTGTTTTGATTGCAGGATTACTTTGGAAGGAGCCGCGCAAGCAAGCAATCAAAAGCGCAACGGAGGATCTACACCAAACATCAGTAAAAAGGTTAGTAGTTCCTTTCCATGTATGCATCATGAAAGAGGGGTTTAAGTTTTGGGTGGTAGGTTAAAAGGTTATTTCTTTACAGTCAAAATCTGCATGCAAGCCTAACCCTAGTTTGCTAGTCCGTAGGGTATTATTTCCCAACAACAGAATTGGCGACTCCACTGGGGAAGATACTCTTAGGGTTTCCGGATTTAGTTGAGTTTTTGGGTAGTTTAAGAGATTAGATTTTTTGTTTCTTTGCCTGTCTTTTTCAGTAAGGCCTGAGCTAGCAGGGAGCCTGGTTCTCTATACCAGTTTTCCCTGACTGTTGCTTGACGGAAATTTTTGAGGCACACAGAGGTACACGCGGCCTGCAGAAGGCCTACACGCGTGTGCCCGCACCCTAACCTTCTATAGCCCGCGTTTGAACGCCTGCTGTAGAGGTTTCAGTAGCGTGTAGGAGTCATAAATATTGAGAGGCAGTTCTCCTCTTCCCTGTCAGAATTATCCATTCTCAGGGGGCTTTCTGGATCCTGTCTGAGTCTTGTTGGTTCACAGTCTTGTCTTAGTCTGCTTTATTGCGTTTTGTTTTTCCTTGCAATTATTTTTCTTTTCTGTTAAGAAGAAGCATCCAAGACTTCAAGAGACCCTGGTTATCAATACCAGAGGCCTCTTCCTGGTCTGGGCTACCTGTGTTTATTTTTGTCTTGTGGTTCATACATACACGTGGCCTGTGTAAGTGCAGCCCGCGGGTACACATGCTCTGTTGTAGCTCAGCACGCGTTTGCACGCGTGCTGTTTCAGTGACAGAGGCGTGCTTTGACAGGTTGCTTTTCAATCAGGGTGGGGCAGTCATCCCCTCCTGTGGTGAGAAGTGTTCCTCTCAGGTGTTTGAGCCCAGGGTTGAACAGTCAGTAGGTTAGGGCTCCTTACCCTTAGCTTGTTTTTTCTTAGTTGATAATTGATAGAAAAGATAAAAAGAAAGATTTTGTTTTATGGTTTTTAGACAAGCGTAGGAGTCTGTGCTTTCTTGATTGCCATTGTGTATCTTTTCTATGATTCCTTGCGATCTGCGCTTTAAGCCAGAATTTTTTTTTGTTTTCTTGGTTTTGTGCTTGTCGACATTTTCCCTTTGTTGCTTCATTTATCACTTAAATAAAATATATATATATATATATATATATATATATATATATATATATATTTCTTTTTCATTTTCTTCTTTGTTTGAAGATTGTGTTTCTGCATCAATAGCTAGGAAGAAGTCTTTTGTTCATAAGTTTTTGCAGTGAATTTAGAGCATAAGTAGCTCGTAGTCGAGCAAAATTCCTTTATGTTTGCTGCATGAAATCTTAGAAAAATTGAAAAGAAAAGAAGTCTTTCTTTGTGAAAAGTTGTTGATTTTTGCATTTAGTAAAAGCATTTTGTTTCCAGTTTTTTCATTCGTTTTTGCTTTGAGTCTTTACACATCATCAGTTTCACCTTCATACCCCGTGACGTAAAAAATCCCATAAAAGTAACGCTAATTTAAAATCTATTAGACTTTTTG
>JZKD02S1255729.1:0-12238 GCA_000966675.3 Picea glauca
TGTTGTAGCTATGTTGAACATATGGAAGGCTCTCATCCCATGTAAGTGGATGCTTGGAGTTGTACATGTGAAAAATATGCACAATCATGTCATTGACCAATTCTATTTGTCCGTCTATTTGGGTGTGGAAGGCAATCAATTTGGTCAGCTTGGTTTCCATCAAAGACCATAGGCTAGACCATAAGGTATTGAGGAACCTATTATCCCTATCTGAAATATCGGTCCATGGTAGCCCAAAATGAACCCAAACACGGTCAAATAAGAACTTAGTAGTGGCTTCGACTATGATACTCTTCTTACATGGTGCCAAAATGGCCATCTTAGAGAACTAATCAAAAAACACAAAGACACAATCGTTACCATGCTTGGTGGAGGGTAAAATTGACATGTAATCCATGGATACCAACTCCCAGGGCTTTATGGGGTAGGTAGAGGAGTGTAAAACCCCTGCTTCTTAGTGTTAGGCTTAGCAATGGCACATGCAATGCACAATCTAATATATTGTTGAAATTTGGTCGAAGTTTTGGCTAGCATAAATACTTCTAAAGTACTGCAACTGTATTCTCCACACCAAAGTGTCCTTCCACCTAATTGTAATGTGCCTCCCAAATTAGCTTTACATGCTCGCTTGAAGGAACACAAATATAGCCTAGATAGCGCAAAAGTGCATGTTGAAGGTGAAGTTATGGGACTTGTTTACCTGCACCCAGTGTCTAATATGTAGTAGGAAAGTTAGGGTCAATGTCATACACTTGGGGGCACCTTGAGGTCTCATGCCTATAGGAGTTAATAATTATGGTTATTTCCACAACTAAGGGCCGACTGAGGCAGTGTGCAACACGGTTTGTGTTACCCTTCTTATACTTAATGTTCAAGTGGAATTGTTGCAAGTACGTCGACCACTTATGATGACGATCATTTTGTAACTTTCCTTGTATCTACATGAATTGCAAAGCCTTGTGTTTAGTATGGATGATCATTTTCTTTCCTATAATATAATTCTTTCACTATTGAATTTTGTTGTGACTCATACTATAAAAATTTGGCTTCATCTCCACGCTTGTTCACTTGTCTTAAGGGCCAAGCAATATGAGATAACCCCAACACGAACCTACGGTAGAAGTTGGCAAGGCCTAAGAAGTTGTGAAGCTCTATTAGAGTTTTCGAGGCTGGCCAATCGCAAATGACCTAGATCTTAGTGAGGTTCACATGCACCACATTGTCATCCACGATGTATCCTAGATGTTGAATTATCTACATGTCAAATCAACATTTCTCCATATTGACATATAACTTGTGTTGTCGTAGAGTGCTCAGGATCTGCTGAATGTGCTGAAAATGTTCAACCCAATTTTTGTTGAAGATGAGGATGTCATCCAAATTTATGACCATAAAAGATTTATTCAATGGCCCCAAGATATCATCCATTATCCTCATGAATGTTGACAAAGCATTAGTTAGGACAAAAGGCATGACCAACCACTCAAAACGGCCTTCTACAGACTTGAAGGTGGTCTTCCATACATCAGTTTGCTTGATCGACACCTGGTTGTACCTCGACTTTACATCAATATTACTATGGAACTTGGAACCCTTAAGTTGATCAAGAATACCTTTAATATGAGGGATCGAGTATTGATTCTTAACGATGATTTTGTTTAGGGATATTTAATCAATATAGATTTGTCATGTCTTGTCCCTCTTCTTCACCAATACAATTAGGCTCCAACAAGGTGAGGAGCTTGGTCGAATGTGGCTATTTTGGATGAGCTCATGAATTTGACATTTTATTTTTTCATTCCCCATAAGAGAGCATCTATATATCGGGCCATTAGGCAAAGGAGCATCAAGTATCAAATCAATTGAATGTTTGACCTAGCAGTGTAGAGACACCCCTACAGGGGAAGTGAAGATATCTTTGTATTCCTCTACAATCATGTCCACCTATTTTTGTTGTGTAGAGAGGCCTTGTGTTAAGGCAGTCATAAATGCAATGACCTTCCATTCACCTCCTGATTGAACCATGAAGAGGAAAAATTTTACGGTCTGATAGATTACCTTTCGACATTTCTTTACCGAGATTAAGGAAATTGCAGTACTTGGGACTACTTCTGGTACCTAGTAGAGTTGGCCTCATGTTGATGTTTAGATCTGTTAACATCCAAACAACAACCTTGCGAGGATATAATATCCCCCTGTGTTTTTATAGACATGGTATTCCTCTGTAAATTCTTTAAAGATTTGTCTTGAATATCGTGGAACTTAAAATATGAAAAATAAGAGAATACTAAATAGAAAATTCCAAATCTTTGTCAGTCAATAAAAAAACAAATATTGCTAATTGAAAATAATATACATACACCAAATAATTCCTGATAAGGGGACCAGGAATCTTCACTCATAAAATTATAATATTTGCATAATAATATACAAGAATAAATAACAATTACAGAAAAGATAAAATTACTCTCACATCCATCACAGTATTCAATATTTTTTATCACATTCAAGGAAAGAAAGGTAAAAGGACCACATATAAGAGAACTTTAAAAGAGTCTTTTCATTTAAAACGAGATAGAATATTATAGGAAAACTTTAAATATCTAATGCTCAAAACTCAGAGTTCAAAAGATATTATTAAAGTTTATCCTCAAAGTAGTTCTATAGGATTTTTTCAAAAAATAATATAGTCTTTGATAGTTTTAAAACTAAAATGCATTCGTCCAAAGTTGGACTGGGATTGGGCTCCCGTGGACCATAAAATGAAAGATCATAACAGGTCTAGACATGAAAGGAAGACACAAAGAAATGATCAGAAATCAGTTATGTTCTTCTTGGGACAGAAGAAACACAATTGGATGACTTCTGAACAGAAAGAGAAGAGAAATGAATCGAAAAGAATGTGACCTATTTTACTCACTATGATGGTGTTCTCTCTCAAGTTATTTTCTTGCCAATGCTCCTTTTGTATTCTCCCGAATTGCGGTTTTTGGGCCGGTTGTAACTACACTTCTTGATTTTCTTCACTTATGTTGATTAAGGCTTGCTTTAACCAATTCTCAACATAATCCCTCATGGGAGCGACGATTACTTATTGTCTCACTCTTATATCAAACAAAGAGTCTTCAATGTCTTGGTAGTCAATTGAAACTTGATGTATTATGTCTTCTATATCCTCATTCTTATTCACATAATTGACTAACCAATTCTCGACCTCAAATTTTGAGTATTCTGTTAGATCGTTGAACATATCCGTTGATGTAGATTTTAATGTTTCCAATTTTTCCTCAAACTACTCCTTAGTCATAAACATGAAATTTAAAATTATTTTTGTATCATCAACCTCTCCTATAGTTCCAGCTAAGTCCAAATCAATTAATTTTAAATAACATTCACCTCTTTTGACACTAAAAGTATCAAGGTCATCTAATATTTATTTTAAGAATTTTATTTTTTTTGTCCAACAAACCTTTAATTGTTTGATGCAATCTGGGGAGGGTAAGTCTTCTTCCTTTCTTTTATGATTGGTCATATTTGAAACTTTAATCACAAAAGTAGCGATTGCCTCTTTATAAAACCCTTCATCATTTTGCATGTTAGCTTCCAAGTAATGTTTCAAAGTTGACATTTTTATGCCAAAGCAACAAAATTGTTCGTTAATTCCAATTTCTCAAGAATTAGAGAGATTCTCTTCATAATATTCTTTCCAATATAATGTCGGATAACCACAAGTAAGCTTCATGTCCCTTTCAATTTCGAACTAGACTCTGGTGTGTCGTCCAAATTCTTCCATGGTTTCATAATGGTGATTGGACTTGCAAATATCGGAGGTAACATCAATGTAGTTTCCAATTCTCTTATTCTTTCTTTCAAACTGACGTTTTCACTTTCTATTTCATTGACTGACACTTCAAGTGCTTCCCCTGTAGCCTTGAGATTGCGAACAATTTTGGAAGGTGGTACACCATTGAGATCTAACTCAAAATTAGATTTTCCTTGAATTATTTTATTCTTTGAATGAAATCTTTCAAGAATTAGAATTTTAGAACTTCTATCAAATAGAGCAATTTGTGTTGTGAATGATTCCTTTTCTGAAAAGGCTTGTTCTTGAGTTGCAATTTCAACTGCAATTTCCCTACTCTCTTGAAGTCTCTACCCATCGTCATGAAATTTTGTATTTTTAATATCAACATCTAGATCCATCTCTTCAAGGACAATATCATCTCCAGGTACGAGCTCTTCTACTTCTTGTTGGGTACTTTGTCTTTTTATTTTAACCTAAATTTTATGAGATCACTCCAATTTTCCCTTCAAAAGGTTTTGCTCACCTCCATCATCAAAATTATTAGCCGGAGACTTATTTTACTCTAGTGTCATTGATTGAAAACTTTTCTTGGGTAGTTTGTTTCTCTGTGAAACATTTAGAGAATGAGTACTTCTTTCATTAACCACTCTTCCCCTTTGTTTGTGTTGATCAGTTGTACTAACAACATTCTCAATATCCTTTTCTTTATTTTCAACAATTATTGTTGGTGGATCTTAACTCTCGCCTTCCTCCTCCCCAAATAAAAATGTATTAATAAGTGAAATATTGAAACCAACAGATGTCCAATAGTCCATGAAAAAGTGGTTTAGGTCAAACCCCCTGATTTCTTCTACAAGCTTTAAATTGTATTGATCCAACTACACTGCAAATTCATAATTTTTGAAATACTCCTTAACTAAAATTTTCCAACTTTCCACGGTAAAGGCACGAATTGTTTCTTTCTTTTATCATGAAATAAATGTATCCAAATTTTTTATTGTCTAGCAACCTCTGTAAAAAACATTATATCAGGAACATAGTACGGGAGATAAAAAGGCCTTTCACGGGAACAACAGATTCTAATAACATTACAGTGTTCCAAACTTTCAATGCTCCCCTTTTTGTCCAGGAAGATTGATGCTTCCAAGGACAGTCTTTATGTTCTCAGCCCAAAGATAAGTTTTTTAAAATAAGATATAAATTCATTATAAACTTCATAAAAATGATAAGTAGCATGTTGATTTTACAGTCAACTCTTCTTCCCACACTCAAACCCTTAAAGACATGACAACAAATAATAGAAAATATCAAATATGAGGACATATAAATCTCTTGTTTTTCTTGAAATTCGATAATTGTGAAGATATTTATCCATAAATAATCTTTGCCCAGTCGAAGATTGCTTGTTCATGAACTGAATATCGGATAGGTCTCCATCCATTATTGCAGGATCTTCAAGATATTCTTGTAAAATTTCAAGTCCACTATTTCTTTCCTTCATAAAGCTTTTGGCTTTGTCTCCTTTGAATGTGATTGTTGGTTCAGGAATTTTTAACATTCCTTTGAAAACTCATGGTGATAAATAAACATGAGATTTTCCTTGGGGTTGGATTATCCTTTTATTTGTGTCAAATTTGTCGACACACCAGGAAACTATCTCTCTAGAATCGAAAACTATGCATCCTACCAAGGCAATGTTTGATGTCCAAATTTTGTTTTCATTCCTTTATGGCAATGGAAGCAATGAATAATACTAGTATGACCTCGACCATTGGAACCTTTGGTCTTCCCGCTTGAACAAGTTCAGAGTATCCCCACAAAATTGTTCTCTTCTTCTTCTTCTTGTCATTTTAATGAAGTTGGTGGACTCTTGTATAGTCACTTTGAGATGTTAATTTCAAAGTAAAATATTTTTTGATAATATAACTCGAAGCTCTTATTTCAAAGGAAGGATTAATGTAAATTAAATTTGAGTTAATGGAGAAATTCCTCGAGAAGTCTATCATTAATAACGACCTTTCAATATTTTAATTAGTTTTTATCCTTCGTAGAATTAGCATTAAATGTATCTTCGGGAAAGTGACAAGATAATACATGTATTACGGTGGAGGATTGGATGTCCATGGCAAAGGATATTAGAAACAATACAAACCCGCGATGGAAAATAAAAAATGGTTAAGTATGGAGCTACATCGGTTGAATGTAAGGAGAAGAGGATTTTGAAAAGTTATGACCCATGAACCCGTGGTGAAGTCAGAAATGGGCTAAGTGTTATAAGAGAGTAAATAAAATTTCAAGAAAATAANGAACCATGAAGAGGAAAAATTTTACGGTCTGATAGATTACCTTTCGACATTTCTTTACCGAGATTAAGGAAATTGCAGTACTTGGGACTACTTCTGGTACCTAGTAGAGTTGGCCTCATGTTGATGTTTAGATCTGTTAACATCCAAACAACAACCTTGCGAGGATATAATATCCCCCTGTGTTTTTATAGACATGGTATTCCTCTGTAAATTCTTTAAAGATTTGTCTTGAATATCGTGGAACTTAAAATATGAAAAATAAGAGAATACTAAATAGAAAATTCCAAATCTTTGTCAGTCAATAAAAAAACAAATATTGCTAATTGAAAATAATATACATACACCAAATAATTCCTGATAAGGGGACCAGGAATCTTCACTCATAAAATTATAATATTTGCATAATAATATACAAGAATAAATAACAATTACAGAAAAGATAAAATTACTCTCACATCCATCACAGTATTCAATATTTTTTATCACATTCAAGGAAAGAAAGGTAAAAGGACCACATATAAGAGAACTTTAAAAGAGTCTTTTCATTTAAAACGAGATAGAATATTATAGGAAAACTTTAAATATCTAATGCTCAAAACTCAGAGTTCAAAAGATATTATTAAAGTTTATCCTCAAAGTAGTTCTATAGGATTTTTTCAAAAAATAATATAGTCTTTGATAGTTTTAAAACTAAAATGCATTCGTCCAAAGTTGGACTGGGATTGGGCTCCCGTGGACCATAAAATGAAAGATCATAACAGGTCTAGACATGAAAGGAAGACACAAAGAAATGATCAGAAATCAGTTATGTTCTTCTTGGGACAGAAGAAACACAATTGGATGACTTCTGAACAGAAAGAGAAGAGAAATGAATCGAAAAGAATGTGACCTATTTTACTCACTATGATGGTGTTCTCTCTCAAGTTATTTTCTTGCCAATGCTCCTTTTGTATTCTCCCGAATTGCGGTTTTTGGGCCGGTTGTAACTACACTTCTTGATTTTCTTCACTTATGTTGATTAAGGCTTGCTTTAACCAATTCTCAACATAATCCCTCATGGGAGCGACGATTACTTATTGTCTCACTCTTATATCAAACAAAGAGTCTTCAATGTCTTGGTAGTCAATTGAAACTTGATGTATTATGTCTTCTATATCCTCATTCTTATTCACATAATTGACTAACCAATTCTCGACCTCAAATTTTGAGTATTCTGTTAGATCGTTGAACATATCCGTTGATGTAGATTTTAATGTTTCCAATTTTTCCTCAAACTACTCCTTAGTCATAAACATGAAATTTAAAATTATTTTTGTATCATCAACCTCTCCTATAGTTCCAGCTAAGTCCAAATCAATTAATTTTAAATAACATTCACCTCTTTTGACACTAAAAGTATCAAGGTCATCTAATATTTATTTTAAGAATTTTATTTTTTTTGTCCAACAAACCTTTAATTGTTTGATGCAATCTGGGGAGGGTAAGTCTTCTTCCTTTCTTTTATGATTGGTCATATTTGAAACTTTAATCACAAAAGTAGCGATTGCCTCTTTATAAAACCCTTCATCATTTTGCATGTTAGCTTCCAAGTAATGTTTCAAAGTTGACATTTTTATGCCAAAGCAACAAAATTGTTCGTTAATTCCAATTTCTCAAGAATTAGAGAGATTCTCTTCATAATATTCTTTCCAATATAATGTCGGATAACCACAAGTAAGCTTCATGTCCCTTTCAATTTCGAACTAGACTCTGGTGTGTCGTCCAAATTCTTCCATGGTTTCATAATGGTGATTGGACTTGCAAATATCGGAGGTAACATCAATGTAGTTTCCAATTCTCTTATTCTTTCTTTCAAACTGACGTTTTCACTTTCTATTTCATTGACTGACACTTCAAGTGCTTCCCCTGTAGCCTTGAGATTGCGAACAATTTTGGAAGGTGGTACACCATTGAGATCTAACTCAAAATTAGATTTTCCTTGAATTATTTTATTCTTTGAATGAAATCTTTCAAGAATTAGAATTTTAGAACTTCTATCAAATAGAGCAATTTGTGTTGTGAATGATTCCTTTTCTGAAAAGGCTTGTTCTTGAGTTGCAATTTCAACTGCAATTTCCCTACTCTCTTGAAGTCTCTACCCATCGTCATGAAATTTTGTATTTTTAATATCAACATCTAGATCCATCTCTTCAAGGACAATATCATCTCCAGGTACGAGCTCTTCTACTTCTTGTTGGGTACTTTGTCTTTTTATTTTAACCTAAATTTTATGAGATCACTCCAATTTTCCCTTCAAAAGGTTTTGCTCACCTCCATCATCAAAATTATTAGCCGGAGACTTATTTTACTCTAGTGTCATTGATTGAAAACTTTTCTTGGGTAGTTTGTTTCTCTGTGAAACATTTAGAGAATGAGTACTTCTTTCATTAACCACTCTTCCCCTTTGTTTGTGTTGATCAGTTGTACTAACAACATTCTCAATATCCTTTTCTTTATTTTCAACAATTATTGTTGGTGGATCTTAACTCTCGCCTTCCTCCTCCCCAAATAAAAATGTATTAATAAGTGAAATATTGAAACCAACAGATGTCCAATAGTCCATGAAAAAGTGGTTTAGGTCAAACCCCCTGATTTCTTCTACAAGCTTTAAATTGTATTGATCCAACTACACTGCAAATTCATAATTTTTGAAATACTCCTTAACTAAAATTTTCCAACTTTCCACGGTAAAGGCACGAATTGTTTCTTTCTTTTATCATGAAATAAATGTATCCAAATTTTTTATTGTCTAGCAACCTCTGTAAAAAACATTATATCAGGAACATAGTACGGGAGATAAAAAGGCCTTTCACGGGAACAACAGATTCTAATAACATTACAGTGTTCCAAACTTTCAATGCTCCCCTTTTTGTCCAGGAAGATTGATGCTTCCAAGGACAGTCTTTATGTTCTCAGCCCAAAGATAAGTTTTTTAAAATAAGATATAAATTCATTATAAACTTCATAAAAATGATAAGTAGCATGTTGATTTTACAGTCAACTCTTCTTCCCACACTCAAACCCTTAAAGACATGACAACAAATAATAGAAAATATCAAATATGAGGACATATAAATCTCTTGTTTTTCTTGAAATTCGATAATTGTGAAGATATTTATCCATAAATAATTTTTTCCCAGTCGAAGATTGCTTGTTCATGAACTGAATATTGGATAGGTCTCCATTCATTATTGCAGGATCTTCAAGATATTCTTGTAAAATTTCAAGTCCACTATTTCTTTCCTTCATAAAGCTTTTGGCCTTGTCTCCTTTGAATGTGATTGTTGGTTCAGGAAGTTTTAACATTCCTTTGAAAACTCATGGTGATAAATAAACATGAGATTCTCCTTGGGGTTGGATTATCCTTTTATTTGTGTCAAATTTGTCGACACACCAGGAAACTATCTCTCTAGAATCAAAAACTATGCATCCTACCAAGGCAATGTTTGATGTCCAGATTTTGTTTTCATTCCTTTATGGCAATGGAAGCAATGAATAATACTAGTATGACCTTGACCATTGGAACCTCCGGTCTTCCCGCTTGAACAAGTTCAGAGTATCCCCGCAAAATTGTTCTCTTCTTCTTCTTCTTGTCATTTTAATGAAGTTGGTGGACTCTTGTATAGTCACTTTGAGATGTTAATTTCAAAGTAAATTATTTTTTGATAATATAACTCGAAGCTCTTATTTCAAAGGAAGGATTAATGTAAATTAAATTTAAGTTAATGGAGAAATTCCTCGAGAAGTCTATCATTAATAACGACCTTTCAATATTTTAATTAGTTTTTATCCTTCGTAGAATTAGCATTAAATGTATCTTGGGGAAAGTGACAAGATAATACATGTATTACGGTGGAGGATTGGATGTACATGGAAAAGGATATTAGAAACAATACAAACACGCGATGGAAAATAAAAAATGGTTAAGTATGGAGCTACATCGGTCGAATGTAAGGAGAAGAGGATTTTGAAAAGTTATGACCCACGAACCCGTGGTGAAGTCAGAAATGGGCTAAGTGTTATAAGAGAGTAAATAAAATTTCAAGAAAATAACTAAGTGTCATAACTAGGTCAAACAGAGATTTTATGATAATCAAGTGAATCAGGGAAGTGGTTCATACCTGCCAACCTGTGGTGAAGTCAGAAATCGGCTAAGTGTTATAAGAGAGTAAATAAAATTTCAAGAAAATGACAAAGTGTCATAACTAGGTCAAACAGACAGTTTATGATAATCAAGTGAATCAGGGAAGTGGATCATACCCGCCAACCCACGGTGAAAAACTCGAAAAGTTTCTAAGTATAGTGCAATGTGAGGGTCACGAAAAACGATGTTCATTTTGATGATGGCAGCTTTTTGTACTTTAACAAGATAATGCAACGAACATGCAAAATATTCAAGAGTACTCTAAATATTGGTGCATTTTGCTCAACCAAAAGTTCATGAATGATTCTTGACATGAGTAAATATTTTATTTTATTGATTTTATTTTTTCATTTGTTCACTCCATAATATTTATAATGTGGTATCATAGTTTTGCATAATGAAAAATATGACAATTAATCTTATACTCAAACAATTCCAAACAATTGGAATCAAAATATTGAATTATACATGTGAATCGATTTGATGAGATAAGTGTAGCATACAAGACAAAGGTAAAGCGAAGCATACACTATGGCATGGTGGTCTGCCATTCTCGAGCAATCTAAGTTTGATTTCCAAAACAGGAATAGTGTAACATGATTACAGTGATGGTTTCATTTAGTTTGAAGGAGAGAAAGTGCATCAAGACGAGCAAAGCATAGGAGTGAGAGTTTGGTGAAGAATAGAGCATTTCACCCTTTTCATGGGATCAAACTATCAATTCCTAGTTGGAAGAGATTTGGCAAGTCATTGTAGAAGAAACAACGACATAGATAAATGAATTACAAAAATGTGTTAAAAAATGAAGGTTTTTTTATTATCTTGGACCATTGTTGTATCCCGCATTTTAAGGATCGAATTATTTTGATTTCTTTATAATAAGTAAATAATATTTTAACAATAAAAGGCAAATGAATGGTATTGATGAGTGTTGCATTAAATGATTGAAAATAGATAGCTTAAATTAACTATGAGTGTTCTCGATATTTGGATGTGTGGGTATTTCTATCTAGGATTTGGAAGGTTTTTTTCTAGGAAAAGAAAAAACTTATATTCATATAATAAAGAGTATACATATTACAGTCCTCTTAGGGACTATCGGTTCCATATCAAGAAACAAAAATTTTCTCTCCAACATTTCTATCTTATCTATTCCAGACATGCCCTTTACATTCCAATTTTTCTAATAACAATTAGTTTTGTCCATAAAAAACATTGAGAAAAAACAAATGTGACTAAACAACCCCCTTAACAAAGGTCTTTGAGACCCCTACAATAAAAAATTGTTTTTCATCACATAAATGACCCTCAAAAAATTCTTGCACAATGAAGGAACCAAGGTCTAGTTCTAGAGAATCCTTTGATAAACCATCAACAACCTCATTTAGTTCCCTATAAATGTGTGAAAAGGAGGACCATTCAAACTCATTCATGGAGTTGCAACTAGGAGTTGGAAGGTTGAAAAGCACTCCTCTTCGAACCTATGAGGAGATATACACTTAATTTTTTTAGGTTGATGATCACTTATGATTTTCTTGGAAGGATAAATATCGTATAATTTGGTATTAAGTATTGCATAATGAAAACTAGGCAATCAATATTACACTGTGATTCCAAACAATTGAAATCAAAAAGTTGAATTCTACATGTGAAACCATTGGATGAGATAAACATAGTATATAAAATGGAGGTAAAAGGAAGCATACAATATGACATGGTCAACTGCCATTCTCAAGCAATACAAGTTTGATTTCCAAACCAATAGTAGTGTAGCGTGATCACACTGATGGTTGCATTTAGTTTGAAGGAGTGAAAATGATCGATATGAGTGTTGAGTCTCAAAATGGTCCTTATTTTCACTCCATTATTCACTAAAAACCTTCACAATTGCTTCCATTTCACCTTCATATCACCTCCACATCATCACATTTACCTCATTATTGG
>JZKD02S1255773.1:0-12238 GCA_000966675.3 Picea glauca
ACATGTGGGTTCATAATTAAAAACCCCCCTTTATGAATGAATTATGTGATAAGTTCTTGGTCAACAAGGTGAAGCCCCTGTGATCCTTATGAGTATTCAAGATGTGTATGGTGGTATCTATAATCATAAAAGTTTACTATGTTAGAAATGATGACATTTGATTCAATGTTGTATCGGTGTACTAAGTGAACTATGACATTTGCATGGTATTTTTAAAATTTGGGTCATTTTGCAATACTGCACACACAGTAATCTATAAAGAAATTATTTCTTTGCTTAAAACCTCTTGCTCCTTCCCATAGCTAGTTTTCATCTAAGTTTAATTTCTTTCATTTTGTTGTCCTATTTCATGATTTAAAAAGTCAAGTTAAAACGCCATCGGTTTCATGACCACTCCTTTGAGTAACAAAATCCTAAAATCAAGCGCTAATTAAATTTTATCTAGAAACTTTTCTAGGGCTCTTCAAACCCATCTTAGCTTAGGTGTAGATATTTGGAATAGGATTGTGAGAATAACTTTCCAAATCTTCTAAACAAACATAAAGCCTTGACTTAGGGAGTGAAATCTAGTTGCTATATCACTGACTTTGGGAAGCCCTTCTAACACAAGGGTCAATCACAAGGTCGCATTGGGGCCCTCAGAGTAATCAACCCTGCTTTGTTGGTCTTGGTGTCGATTGTCCCCCCTCTACTTTGGTATAGTAGGTGGGACCATAGAGGCCATAATATTTTAGACTTCCTACACAAGGTGACAGCACAGGGAAGGTGGTGTTGTACCTAGGATCAACGTTGGCTAGACTCACTCGGACTCCTTGGAGGGTTGCCCACTGCTCAGTGAGGTAACTTGCACTAGGGAATTAGTTTGTTAAGAAGGTTTTCAACGTAACTTTACCACCCACCAAAACTTATCCCCTTCACACATCGATTCTGCGATGTTGGATTCCATCACCAACTAGTGCTTCTTTGTGAGAAGGTTTGTTTGCATGCTTGAATCCTAGATTAATTAGTGTGTGTTGTTTTTTCTCCTTAGTTGGCCTTAGGATTGAGTTTGTGTCTAATGGCATCAGTTTCGGGTTAATTCCTCATTTGATCAATACAAAATATGGATACAATTAAAATAAAAGGTAATAAAGAGGTAACAAATAGATCATACCTAACTTGCGTCTTATAATTCTCCAACATTGTTCTTTACACTTAGTGCAACAAACACCAAATGGAATGGTTTACACAAGGTCAATGGAGAATGTTATTGGAAAATTCAAAATATTATCATAAACCCACATCTCACATATTTGTACATGCACCATAGATTCACAATCTTTCATGAACAGGTCCGGGAGAAATGCCTCCATGCAAAATTGTCCACATCAGAATTGTCCATGTCCTTGATGGAAATATATAAAATTCCCTTGAAGATATTTTAGTCCTTTTCCCTCTTAAAAAGGATGATCCCATTCTGGAATTAGTGGTCAAAGACTACTTTTATCCCCCCTCTATCCGGTAAATGCTACTTCTTATACTAGCCTTCCCCTACAATATGGAGTGTTGTGTCCCTTTTCTCAAAAATAAGTGAGGTTCCTCTTCTTTCTCCCAACATTCTCCCAAACTCTTGGACAGTAATACATGCATCCTCAAAACTAATGTTTAGGGAAACTAGAATCCAATCATGAACCGAGAGTGAACCAGGAGTGAGGGATGTGAACCGGGAGTGAGGGGTGCTCTAGCTAAAATCCTATGCCAGGAATCCAACAAAGATGATGGTTCCTCAATCCCCACTCAGGGAATAAAAGACTAACGGAGAAACTTTTTTGAGTTTCGTGAGATGATTCAACAAAGACGATAGTTCCTCAATCCGAGTCTTGGTTTTCGTTTTATGCCCAGTTGCAAGTCGCATCCCAAACTATTTCGGGGACTCTTGGCAATTCCTCCTTCGGGCATAAAAGCCTAACGGAGTAGCATTTTTGAGATCCATGAGATTTTTCATGCTTATTTAGGCATGGACTAGGTGACCAAATTATCCATCCGCTCCTGAGGCATGGTTTTGTAAATTGGCCCCTAAATCCAAATGTTGCATTGCTTCTTACTAAGAAAAGCACTAGTTATCGAAATCGATGAAAAAGACTACTTCTGAGGGGTTGGAACTAGGAGTGAGGGGTGATCTAGTTGAAATCCTATCCCAGGAATCCATCGAAGTCGACAGTTCCTCAATCCGAGTCTCGGTTTTCATTTTATGCTCAGTTGCAAGTCGCATCCCAAACCATTTCAGGGACTCTTGGAAATTCCTCCTCCGGGCATAAAAGCCTAATGGAGCAGCATTTTTGAGCTCCATGAGATTATGCATGCTTGTTTAGGCATGGAATAGGTGACCATATTGTCCATCCACTCCCAAGGCATGGTTTCGTAAATTGGACCCCTAAATCCAAATTTTGCATTGCTTCTTAATAAGAAAAGCACTAGTTATCAAAATCGATGAAAAAAACAACTTCCGAGGGGTTGGAACCCAGAGTGAGGGGTGTTATAGCTAAAATCATATGCCAGGAATCCAACAGAGACGACGGTTCCTCAATCCGAGTCTCGGTTTTCATTTTATGCCCAGTTAAAAGTCGCATCCCAAACCATTTCGGGGACTCTTGGCCAATTCCCACTCAGGGCATAAAAGACTAACGGAGAAACATTTTTGAGTTTTGTGAGATGCTGCAAGATTGTTTAGGCATGGACTAGGTGACTATATTTTCCATCCGCTCCAGAGGAAATGTTTCATAAATTGGACCCCTTAATCCAAATGTTGGTTTGCTTCAAACTGAGCAAAACACTAGTTCTCGAAATCAGTGAGTAAAGCAACTTCTGAGGCATGGCTCCCGAGAGTGAGGGGTGCTCTAGCTAAAATCCTATCCCAGGAATCCATCGGAGTCGATGGTTCCTCAATCTGATTCTCGGTTTTTGTTTTATGCCCAGTTGCAAGTCGCATCCCAAACCATTTTGGGGACTCTTGGCAATTCCTCCTCCAGGCATAAAACCCTAACGGAGCATCATTTTTTATCTCCATGAGATTTTTCATGCTTTTTTAGGCATGGAATAGGTGACCACATTGTCCATCTTCTCCAGAGGCATGGTTTCATAAATTGGACCCCTAAATCCAAATGTTACATTGCTTCTTACTGAGCAAAGCACTAGTTATCGAAATCGATGAANATGGAATGGTTTACACAAGGTCAATGGAGAATGTTATTGGAAAATTCAAAATATTATCATAAACCCACATCTCACATATTTGTACATGCACCATAGATTCACAATCTTTCATGAACAGGTCCGGGAGAAATGCCTCCATGCAAAATTGTCCACATCAGAATTGTCCATGTCCTTGATGGAAATATATAAAATTCCCTTGAAGATATTTTAGTCCTTTTCCCTCTTAAAAAGGATGATCCCATTCTGGAATTAGTGGTCAAAGACTACTTTTATCCCCCCTCTATCCGGTAAATGCTACTTCTTATACTAGCCTTCCCCTACAATATGGAGTGTTGTGTCCCTTTTCTCAAAAATAAGTGAGGTTCCTCTTCTTTCTCCCAACATTCTCCCAAACTCTTGGACAGTAATACATGCATCCTCAAAACTAATGTTTAGGGAAACTAGAATCCAATCATGAACCGAGAGTGAACCAGGAGTGAGGGATGTGAACCGGGAGTGAGGGGTGCTCTAGCTAAAATCCTATGCCAGGAATCCAACAAAGATGATGGTTCCTCAATCCCCACTCAGGGAATAAAAGACTAACGGAGAAACTTTTTTGAGTTTCGTGAGATGATTCAACAAAGACGATAGTTCCTCAATCCGAGTCTTGGTTTTCGTTTTATGCCCAGTTGCAAGTCGCATCCCAAACTATTTCGGGGACTCTTGGCAATTCCTCCTTCGGGCATAAAAGCCTAACGGAGTAGCATTTTTGAGATCCATGAGATTTTTCATGCTTATTTAGGCATGGACTAGGTGACCAAATTATCCATCCGCTCCTGAGGCATGGTTTTGTAAATTGGCCCCTAAATCCAAATGTTGCATTGCTTCTTACTAAGAAAAGCACTAGTTATCGAAATCGATGAAAAAGACTACTTCTGAGGGGTTGGAACTAGGAGTGAGGGGTGATCTAGTTGAAATCCTATCCCAGGAATCCATCGAAGTCGACAGTTCCTCAATCCGAGTCTCGGTTTTCATTTTATGCTCAGTTGCAAGTCGCATCCCAAACCATTTCAGGGACTCTTGGAAATTCCTCCTCCGGGCATAAAAGCCTAATGGAGCAACATTTTTGAGCTCCATGAGATTATGCATGCTTGTTTAGGCATGGACTAGGTGACCATATTTTCCATCCGCTCCCGAGGCATGGTTTCGTAAATTGGACCCCTAAATCCAAATTTTGCATTGCTTCTTAATAAGAAAAGCACTAGTTATCGAAATCGATGAAAAAAACAACTTCCGAGGGGTTGGAACCCAGAGTGAGGGGTGTTATAGCTAAAATCATATGCCAGGAATCCAACAGAGATGACGGTTCCTCAATCCGAGTCTCGGTTTTCATTTTATGCCCAGTTAAAAGTCGCATCCCAAACCATTTCGGGGACTCTTGGCCAATTCCCACTCAGGGCATAAAAGATTAACGGAGCAACATTTTTGAGTTTTGTGAGATGCTGCAAGATTGTTTAGGCATGGACTAGGTGACTATATTTTCCATCTGCTCCCGAGGAAATGTTTCATAAATTGGACCCCTTAATCCAAATGTTGGTTTGCTTCAAACTGAGCAAAACACTAGTTCTCGAAATCAGTGAGTAAAGCAACTTCTGAGGCATGGCTCCCGAGAGTGAGGGGTGCTCTAGCTAAAATCCTATCCCAGGAATCCATCGGAGTCGATGGTTCCTCAATCTGATTCTCGGTTTTTGTTTTATGCCCAGTTGCAAGTCGCATCCCAAACCATTTTGGGGACTCTTGGCAATTCCTCCTCCAGGCATAAAACCCTAACGGAGCATCATTTTTTATCTCCATGAGATTTTTCATGCTTTTTTAGGCATGGAATAGGTGACCACATTGTCCATCTTCTCCAGAGGCATGGTTTCATAAATTGGACCCCTAAATCCAAATGTTACATTGCTTCTTACTGAGCAAAGCACTAGTTATCGAAATCGATGAAAAAACAACTTATGAGGGGTTGGAACCAGGAGTGAGGGGTGCTCTAGCTAAAATCCTATGCCAGTAATCCAACAGATATGATGGTTCCTCAATATGAGTGTCGGTTTTCATTTTATGCCCAGTTGCAAGTCGCATCCCAAACCATTTCAAGGACTCTTGGCCAATTCTCGCTCAGGGCATAAAATACTAACGGAGCAACATTTTTGAGTTCCGTGAGATGCTACAAGATTGTTTAGGCATAGAATAGGTGACAAAATTATCCATCCTCTCCTGAGGCATGGTTTCGTAAATTGGCCCCTTAATCCAAATGTTGCATTTCTTCAAACTGAGAAAAACACTAGTTCTCGAAATCAATGATTAAAGCAACTTCTGAGGCATGGAACCCATGAGTGAGGGGTGCTCTAGATGAAATCATATCCCATGAATCCATCGGAGTTGACATTTCCTCAATCCGAGTCTCGATGTTCATTATATGCCTAGCAGCAAGTCGCATCCCAAACCATTTCGGGGACTCTTGGCCAATTTCTCCTAAGGGCATAAAAACCTAACAGAGCAGTATTTTTGAGTTCTGTGAGATGTTGAAAGACTTTTTAGGCATGGACAAGGTGACTATATTTTCCATATGCTCCTGAGGCACAGTTTCATAAATTGGACCCCTTAATCCAAATGTTGGTTTCCTTGAAACTGAGCAAAACACTAGTTCTCGAAATCAATGAGTAAAGCAACTTCTGAGGCATGGCACCTGGGAATGAGGGGTTCTCTAGCTGAAATCATATTACAGGAATCCATAGGAGTCGGTGGTTCCTCAATCCGAGTCTTGGTTTTTGTTTTATGCCCAGTTGCAAGTCGCATCCCAAACCATTTCAGGGACTCTTGGCAATTCCTCCTCTGGGCATAAAATCCTAACGGAGCAGCATTTTTGAGCTCCATGAGATTCTGCATGCTTTTTTAGGCATGGAATAAGTGACCACATTGTCCATCTTCTCCCGAGGCATGGTTTCATAAATTGGACCCCTAAATTCAAATGTTGCATTGCTTCTTACTGAGAAAAGCACTAGTTATTGAAATCGATGAAAAAAACAACTTTCGAGGGGTTGGAACCGGGAGTGAGGGGTTCTCTAGATAAAATCTTATGCCAAGAATCAAACAGAGATGACGGTTCCTCAATCTGAGTCTCGGTTTTCCTTTTATGCTCAGTTGCAAGTCGCATCCCAAACCATTTCGGGGACTCTTAGTCAATTCTCGCTAAGGGCATAAAAGACTAACAGAGAAACATTTTTGAGTTCTATGAGATGCTACAAGATTGTTTAGGCACGGACTAGGTGAAAAAATTATCCATCCACTCCCAAGGCATGGTTTCATAAATTGGACCCCTAAATCCAAATGTTGCATTGCTTCTTACTGAGCAAAGCACTAGTTATCGAAATCGATGAAAAAAAAAAACTTCCGAGGGGTTGGAACCAGGAGTGAGGGGTGTTGTAGCTAAAATCATATGCCAAGAATAAAACAGAGACAATGGTTCCTCAATCCAAGTCTAGGTTTTCATTTTATGCCCATTTGTAAGTCGCATCCCAAACCATTTCGGGGACTCTTGGCCAATTCCCACTCAAGGCATAAAAGACTAACGGAGCAACATTTTTGAGTTATGTGAGATGATGCAAGTTTATTTAGGCATGGAATAGGTGACCAAATTATCCATCCTCTTCCGAGGCATGGTTTCATAAATTGGCCCCTTAATCTAAATGTTGCATTGCTTCAAACTAAGAAAAACACTAGTTCTGGAAATCAATGATTAAAGAAACATTCAAGGCATGGCACCTGTGAGTGAGGGGTGATCTAGATGAAATTATATCCTAGGAATCCATCGGAGTCAACAGTTCCTCAATCCGAGTCTCTATATTCGCTATATGCCCAGTTGCATGTCGCATCCCAAACCATTTCAGGGACTCTTGGCCAATTGCTCCTGAGGGCATAAAAACCTAATGGAGAAGCATTTTTGAGTTCTGTGAGATGCTGCAATATTTTTTAGGCATGGACTAGGTGACTATATTTCCCATCCGCTCCCGAGGCACGGTTTCATAAATTGGACCCCTTAATCCAAATGTTGGTTTGCTTCAAACTGAGAAAAACACTAGTTCTCAAAATCAATGAGTAAATCAACTTCTGAGGCATGGAACCCGGGAGTGAGGGGTGCTCTAGCTGAAATCCTTTCCCAAGAATCCATCAGAGTCGATGGTTCCTCAATATGAGTCTCAATTTTCATTTTATGCCCGGGTGCAAGTCTCATCCCAAACAATTTCGGGGACCTTTGGCAATTCCTCCTCCAAGCATAAAAGCCTATTGGAGCAACATTTTTGAGCTTCATGACATTTTGCATGCTTGTTTAGGCATGGACTAGGTGACCACATTGTCCATCTGATCCCAAGGCATGGTTTCATAAATTGGACCCCTAAATCCAAATGTTGCATTGCTTCTTACTAAGAAAAGCACTAGTTATCGAAATTGATGAAAAAAACAACTTCTGAGGGGTTGGAACCAGGAGTGAGGGGTTCTCTAGCTAAAATCCTATGCCAAGAATCCAACAGAGATGACTTTTCCTCAATTTGAGTCTTGGTTTTCTTTTTATGCCCAGTTGCAAGTCGCATCCCAAAACATTTCGGGGACTCTTGATCAATTCCCACTCAGGGCATAAAAGACTAACATAGCAACATTTTTGTGTTATGTGATATTCTACAAGATTTTTTAGGCATGGACTAGGTAAAAAAATTATCCATCCGCTCCCGAGGCATGGTTTCGTAAATTGGCCCCTTAATCCAAATGTTGCATTGCTTCAAACTGAGCAAAACACTAGTTCTCAAAATCAATGATTAAAGCAACTTTTGAGGCATGGAACCCATGAGTGAGGGGTGCTCTAGATGAAATATTATCCCAGTAATCCATCGTAGTTGACGGTTCCTTAATCTGAGTCTCGATATTCATTATATGCCCAGTTGAAAGTCGCATCCCAAACCATTTTGGGGACTCTTGGCCAATTGCTCCTGAGGGCATAAAAACCTAACGGAGAAGCATTTTTGAGTTCTGTGAGATGTTGCAAGATTTTTTAGGCGTGGACTAGGTGACTATATTTTCCATCCACTCTTGAGGCACGGTTTCATAAATTGGACCCCTTAATCCAAATGTTGGTTTGCTTCAAACTGAGCAAAACACTAGTTCTTGAAATGAATGAGTAAAGAAACTTACGAGGCATGGAACCTAGGAGTGATGGGTGATCTACATGAAACCCTATCCAAGGAATCCATCGAAGTCGACAATCCGAGTCTTGGTTTTCGTTTTATGCCCAGTTGCAAGTCGCATCCCAAACCATTTCGGGGACTCTTGGCAATTCATCCTCGGGGCATAAAATCCTAACGAGAAGTATTTTTGAGCTCCATAAGATTATGCATGCTTGTTTAGGCATGGAATAGGTGACCACATTTTCCATCCTCTCCTGAGGCATGGTTTTGTAAAATGGACCCCTAAATCCAAATGTTTCATTGCTTCTTACTAAGCAAAGCACTAGTTATCAAAAACGATGAAAAAAACAACTTCTAAGGGGTTAGAACCGAGAGTGAGTGGTGCTATAGCTAAAATCCTATGACAAGAATCCAACAGAGATGACAGTTCCTCAATTCAATTATCATTTTTTGTTTTAATCCCAGTTGCAAATCGTATCCCAAACCATTTCGGGGACTCTTGGCCAATTCCCACTCAGGGCATAAAATACTAATGGAGCAACATTTTTGAGTTCTGTGAGATGATGCAAGATTTTTTAGGCATGGAATAGGTGATCAAATTATCTATCTGCTCTCGAGGCATGGTTTTGTAAATTGGACCCCTTAATCCAAATGTTGCCTTGCTTCAAACTGAGCAAAACACTAGTTGTCGAAATCAATGAGTAAAGCAACTTTCGAGGCATCGCACTCAGGAGTGAGGGGTGGTCTAGCTGAAATCATATCCCAGTAATCCATCGGAGTTGACGTTTCCTCAATCCGAGTCTCGATATTCATTTTATGCCCAGTTGCAAGTCGCATTCCAAACCATTTCGAGGACTCTTGGCCAATTTCTCCTAAGGGCATAAAAACTAACTAAATTCTACATGTCTCTGTCAACTAACNTGACTATATTTCCCATCCGCTCCCGAGGCACGGTTTCATAAATTGGACCCCTTAATCCAAATGTTGGTTTGCTTCAAACTGAGAAAAACACTAGTTCTCAAAATCAATGAGTAAAGCAACTTCTGAGGCATGGAACCCGAGAGTGAGGGGTGCTCTAGCTGAAATCCTTTCCCAAGAATCCATCAGAGTCGATGGTTCCTCAATATGAGTCTCAATTTTCTTTTTATGCACAGTTGCAAGTCGCATCCCAAACCATTTCGGGGACTCTTGGCAATTCCTCATTCGAGCATACAAGCCTAATGGAGCAGCATTTTTGAGCTCCATGACATTTTGCATGCTTGTTTAGGAATGGACTAGGTGACCACATTGTCCATCCGATCCCAAGGCATGGTTTCATAAATTGGACCCCTAAATCCAAATGTTGCATTGCTTCTTACTAAGAAAAGCACTAGTTATCGGAATTGATGAAAAAAACAACTTCTGAGGGGTTGGAACTAGGAGTGAGGGGTTCTCTAGATAAAATACTATGCCAACAATCCAACAGAGACGACTTTTCCTCAATTTGAGTCTCGGTTTTCTTTTTATGCCCAGTTGCAAGTCGCATCCCAAAACATTTCGGGGACTCTTGATCAATTCCCACTCAGGGCATAAAAGACTAACAAAGCAACATTTTTGTGTTCTGTGATATTCTACAAGATTTTTTAGGCATGGACTAGGTGAAAAAATTATCCATCCGCTCCCGAGGCATGGTTTCGTAAATTGGCCCCTTAATCCAAATGTTGCATTGCTTCAAACTGAGCAAAACACTAGTTCTCAAAATCAATGATTAAAGCAACTTTTGAGGCATGGAACCCATGAGTGAGGGGTGCTCTAGATGAAATATTATCCCAGTAATCCATCGTAGTTGACGGTTCCTTAATCTGAGTCTCGATATTCATTATATGCCCAGTTGAAAGTCGCATCCCAAACCATTTTGGGGACTCTTGGCCAATTGCTCCTGAGGGCATAAAAACCTAACGGAGAAGCATTTTTGAGTTCTGTGAGATGTTGCAAGATTTTTTAGGCGTGGACTAGGTGACTATATTTTCCATCCACTCTTGAGGCACGGTTTCATAAATTGGACCCCTTAATCCAAATGTTGGTTTGCTTCAAACTGAGCAAAACACTAGTTCTTGAAATGAATGAGTAAAGAAACTTACGAGGCATGGAACCTAGGAGTGATGGGTGATCTACATGAAACCCTATCCAAGGAATCCATCGAAGTCGACAATCCGAGTCTTGGTTTTCGTTTTATGCCCAGTTGCAAGTCGCATCCCAAACCATTTCGGGGACTCTTGGCAATTCATCCTCGGGGCATAAAATCCTAACGAGAAGTATTTTTGAGCTCCATAAGATTATGCATGCTTGTTTAGGCATGGAATAGGTGACCACATTTTCCATCCTCTCCTGAGGCATGGTTTTGTAAAATGGACCCCTAAATCCAAATGTTTCATTGCTTCTTACTAAGCAAAGCACTAGTTATCAAAAACGATGAAAAAAACAACTTCTAAGGGGTTAGAACCGAGAGTGAGTGGTGCTATAGCTAAAATCCTATGACAAGAATCCAACAGAGATGACAGTTCCTCAATTCAATTATCATTTTTTGTTTTAATCCCAGTTGCAAATCGTATCCCAAACCATTTCGGGGACTCTTGGCCAATTCCCACTCAGGGCATAAAATACTAATGGAGCAACATTTTTGAGTTCTGTGAGATGATGCAAGATTTTTTAGGCATGGAATAGGTGATCAAATTATCTATCTGCTCTCGAGGCATGGTTTTGTAAATTGGACCCCTTAATCCAAATGTTGCCTTGCTTCAAACTGAGCAAAACACTAGTTGTCGAAATCAATGAGTAAAGCAACTTTCGAGGCATCGCACTCAGGAGTGAGGGGTGGTCTAGCTGAAATCATATCCCAGTAATCCATCGGAGTTGACGTTTCCTCAATCCGAGTCTCGATATTCATTTTATGCCCAGTTGCAAGTCGCATTCCAAACCATTTCGAGGACTCTTGGCCAATTTCTCCTAAGGGCATAAAAACTAACTAAATTCTACATGTCTCTGTCAACTAACNCATCAAAAAACATAAAAACAAACTAGACAAAGCACAACTTAGTCTCTTACCTGACTCGTCCCAATCTTCCCCCTCGGGCAGAATCAAATCCATACTCCCGCGGAAGTCCACATCATCATACGGGAAGTCCTCGATCCAGAGGAACTGTCACCTCAACCAGGCAAAGAAATCACCAGTAAAATGGAACTCAGACTCTGAAACCAACCTCGAGGATAGGCTAGTCCACCTCTCCATCCGAGGCTCATCCATTGGTCGTACTGCCAGTGCGATCTGAGGCTTCATCTGAGGGATGCGCTCCAAGAAAAATGAGACTAAGAAAGAACCATAGCCAAACTGCTTTTGGCCGTTCCTGCATCGAGAAACTTGTTCCTTCACATTACGAAGGAACGCCGCACTCCAGTTGAAAAGTGTTGGCTCTAAACACTGAACACCATAAGCCACCTGGGACCTCGAAGCCAAATGAGCACTAGTGCTACCAGTCACACTAGTGATAGCAAATAGTATGGATCGAAGAGACAGATCCCGGATATCCTTGATAGGGATCCTGCCCCCTACCAACCTTGCTCTCGGAACACAATGATGTGCCAGATACACGTCCACCTGCTCAGGTAATGCCCTCTACCCTGTAAAAGCTATAGGGACCCCTCTTTTTGAGAGGTCGGTCAAGAAGTACACATCCTCCAACTTGATGGTCAGGAGTTGTGTGCCAATACGGAATCCCTGTTCCGTGATGTCCCAAAGACCAATAATATGCTCAAGAAGTAGAACCTCGCTTTTCATTTTTTGCAGTTTGAAAAACTTG
>JZKD02S1255806.1:0-18148 GCA_000966675.3 Picea glauca
CCCGTGACTACCGCAGTCACACTCCGTCACAACCTCCAGGCCCGACACAAGTCCATAGACCCACACTCGGTCAAACCCATATTTAATTTTTTTTTTTTTACCGATTTAAGGGTTTCCCTTGCTAGCAAACTGCCACTCGGGGAGACAATTCTATATCAAACAAAATTCGTGAACATAATTAGCCATAGCATTTGAATTCGTCGATCATCGAGAAGCAAACAATTGGGTACTGTCTCAGCACAGATCTTAATAGAATATCGAGTTTTGTATTAACACATTGCCAAACTGTCGTAGAGATCGCAAACATACACAGTAGTAAGGTTTACATTAATCACGGGATCGTAGTATTGG
This sequence comes from Picea glauca, assembly GCA_000966675.3. Lineage (NCBI taxonomy): Eukaryota > Viridiplantae > Streptophyta > Pinopsida > Pinales > Pinaceae > Picea > Picea glauca. The sequence continues at coordinate 352 of JZKD02S1255806.1, forward strand.
GTTCTGAGTATATTTGTTCATAACCGTTGTGACCGTACATAAATGAAGGTTTTTTTTAAGTGTCATTTAAAATTAACCAATCTTTTATCAAGGAAATAGTCCTTGGATCGGTCAAACGAATTGTTAATAGATTAAGCAATTCTCTACATTAAAATTGTTCGAGGGAATTATATATATATATATATATATATATTAAGGTACCCTGTCTTAAGTAAAAATATAGCAAAAAAAATACACTTTGGAAGTGTGAGAGTTTGATTATAAAGGAACAATAAGGGATTATAAAGGAAAATATTAAAGGAGGAGGATATCTAATAATGAGTTATAAATTGAAGACAAGGTTATTCTATTTGGAATTAAAAAGGATAAAAAATAGGAATCATAAGAAAAAGTTAAGAAAATATATTGTTATATTTTAAAGTCAGCTTATTCTTATGAGTGGGAGTAAAAGTTATTAAAGGGGTGATTAAAAAATAATAATTATTATAATTAAGTTAAAAAAAAAAGATTATTAGTGGGTAAAGTTAAAAAGGTATTAATAAAGTAAAAAGAAAATATATTATATTTCCAAGGCTCATATAAAAGGATATTTTTAAGTTTAAGTGAATAAAAGAAAATAAAAATCCAAAGTCCAATTTAAGTTATAAAAAAGACAATTCAAAAATGGGAGGAAGATTCCCTCCTACTTACAAAAAATATGTGGATCCCTTATTAAAAGTTAATGGGATTATTCAAGGAAAGAATATCAACATTGCTATTTGCCCGATCGCTAGGAAAAATCACATTAACGTTGGCCTGGCAAACCAATTAATGGTTTTCGAGTCAAATATAATTGAAAATGACACGTGTCTTTCCAATGAGAAATATGACATTAAGAACCTACAACTGTCTATGGGCGATTACAAATTCATAGGTCAATTCAATGTCATGTCAATCTATGAAGACAGTGTTGATATAATTCTAGGATCAACTTGGGTAGATACATTAGGTACTTTTATTTTCAACTCAAGGAGAAAGTTTTTAACATTTTCTTATAAGAAGAAGAAATTCACATTACAGGACGCTACAATGAAGTCAATTTCAGAAGCTCCATCATTAGAAGACCCGAAGGACATATTAGAAGTGATCCTTCAAGATAACCAGAAGTCAATACAAAAGTTGCAAGATCGACAAGAAGAATGTAACAAAATCATCATTGAAAAAGACGAAGAGATTTCTCGCCTAAGAAATCATAATCGGAAACTACTTGCAAAAATCATGAAATCCAAGGAGAAGAAGCGGTGTTTTCAAAAGTTCGAACGAGAAAATCAAGGTCTCAAAGAGAAATTAACCGAAAAAGAGGAAGAAAGCTCCCGCCTAAGGAACCTTAATCAGAATTTACTAGAACAAATTAAAATCTTAAAGGATGAAAGAAAAAAGAATCTAGAATCAAAAAATAAAGTCGGCATATCAAAAGATGAAGAAGAAAATTCACGCCTAATGGTTCATAATCAAAATTTACTAACACAAATTAAAAAGTTGAAGCATGATAAGAAGACTTTACAAGAAAATCTAGATCGCAAAACATCATTAGTCGATAAGGAAACGATGACAGACCCAATCAACCTTACAACTCAAAAGGAGGCAAATCCAGCTGATGTAAAGATGTTTTCAAATGTCGAGGTACAAATAAGCCAGAAATATCAAGAAGACTCAATTCCAAAATTTAATCAACAAAAAGCTACAAGTATACGAAGTANACATTAACGTTGACCTGGCAAACCAATTAATGGTTTTAGAACCAGACATAATTGAAAATGACATGTGTCTTTCCGATGAGAAATATGAAATTAAGAACCTACAACTATCTATTGGCAATTACAAATTTATAGCTCAATCCAATGTCGTATCAATCTATCACAACAGTGTTGATATAATTCTAGGTTCAACTTGGGTAGATACATTAGGTACTTTTATTTTCAACACAAGGAGAAAGTTTTTAACATTTTCTTATAAGAAGAAAAAATCCACATTACAGGACACTACAATGAAATTAATTTCAGAAGCTCCATCATCAGAAGACCTGAAGGACATATCAGAAGTGATCCTTCCAGATAACCAGAAGTCAATACAAAAGTTGCAAGATCGACAAGAAGAAGGTGACAAAATCATCATTGAAAAAGATGAAGAGATTTCTCGCCTAATAAATCATAATTAGAAACTACTTGCAAAAATCATGAAGTCCAAGGAGAAGAAGCGGTGTTTTCAAAAGTTCGAACAAGAAAATCAAGGTCTCAAAGAAAAATTAATCGAAAAAGAGGAAGAAAGCTCCTGCCTAAGGAACCTTAATCAGAATTTACTATAACAAATTAAAATCTTAAAGGATGAAAGAAAAAAGAATCTAGAACCAAAAAATAAAGTCGACAATTCAGAAAATGACGAAGAAAATTCACGCCTAAGGGTTCATAATCAAGATTTATTAACTCAGATTAAAAATTTGAAGCATGATAAGAAGACTTTACAAGAAAAGCTAGATCGCAAAACTTCATTAATCGATACGGAAACGATGACAGACCCAATCAACCATACAACTCAAAAGGAGGCAAATCCAGCTGATCTAAAGAAGTTTTCAAATGTCGAGGTACAAACAAACCAGAGATATCAAGAAGACTCAAGTCCAAAATTTAATCAACAAAAAGCTACAAGTATACGAAGTAAGGATCAAGTTGCAAGGATGCCTTATCGACATCCTAATCACAAAAATCGATACTTTAGCCAATCCTTGTATCAACAAAAACAAATGACCAATATGTTGAAGAATATTACTTCCAATATAAGTGATGCTCAAAGTAGAAGCTATCATGGGAGTCAAAATACATCAAGTTCTTTCCAAGAACCCTATAAAATTCCCATGCAGAAGATCGAATTAGGATGGGCAGACTCCTTTACAATGCAACAGTTCTGCTCAGCGCTTAGAAGATCATATCATCTCAGGTCCTCAACGATTACCAACTCAATAATGAAGAAGCATGAGACACTAATTACAAGCTAGCGCAACAGATAAGTCTTACATAAAGTATGCTTTGAGGACAAAGCATTTTTAAGGGGAAGGCAATGTTATGAACATAAATATACATAAACAGATATTCATAACATAATAATTAATTAATAAATAATTATTATTATTAATAATGAAAGGTCATGTCTCAAAGGACATGACTATTGGTTAAGGGCACCCCTGCGTGGGTATATTAACGAGCCCTCATTCTCAATTGTAATCATCTTATATCTTACTATTCATTCTTATTACATATATATTTGTCCATATGGATTTGATTACTATATTTTAGATATTTTGGATTATTTGTGCGTGACGAACTTTGTTCGTCTCACTTAGATTTTCCTTTCCTTCTTCTGTCAGCATGTAACTCATCCCACCATAAGGTTGCATGTCCTTTCAGCCTAGTTACAACATGTTTGACTTTATTTTCTTCATCTATGTTGTCATAATCAAAATACTTTTCCATTTCATTGATCCAATCAAGCAATTCTTCAACATTCAAGTTCCCCTCATACATTGGAACTTCAATTTTAGGTCTGGCTCATACCTTTGTAACCAACCTTAACAACTTCTCCTCAATTGTTTCACCTCCTAGGGATTCTCCTCCTTTACTAGAGCTTGTGTATTTAGCCTCACTGACATCTCCTATGTTAGGCTATCTCCTCTTAGTTTCTTCCATGACTTCCATACTAGCTTGAACTCTCCTTAGTTCATTCTGCAACTCTTTAACGACAACATTTGTTGGCATACCTCTTCTCCTAGGAGGCATGGCTGCNGATTACAATGCTAAAAGTAAGAATCTAAAGGAGGTAAAAGAGAACTAAGTATCTAGCCAAGAACTATATATTGGTAATCCAACAAAAATATAAGATAAAGTAGATGTAGTGACACAATAAGAGGGTCCTACATTGGATATCCCACTGCTATAAGAGAGAGGAAGAATTAAAGTCAAACCTTATGAAGATCATATACCCACATACTCATGTTTAACCTATACTCACCTTTAACCTACAAATGAAGATCCCATAGTATGATATTGGAGGTGAAGTGGAAGTGCGCAAACAGATGAACAAGATCAAGTTAGCCTTAAAGGTACAACATATTTACATCTAAAAGGATAAATTAAATGTGTCCCTTCAAAATTCATAAGGGGAAACACATATATAGGGTGAGATATGGATCTCTAAAAACTCCAGAGGTGACATTAGCGAGTTTGCATATGCTTTAACTCTAAGAGGAAATCAGAATTAGGATGTGCACAATGATCTTCAGTTCATGCACTTTCTCTTGAAAGAACTAATAGTTGAAGAATATGCCAATAGGTTCTAAATCTTGGAGCTACATGGAAAACTCTTTCTATATTTGGTCTTTATAGCATGGGAAATATATATCATAGGGAAAATTGCATTTCCTATCTTAATAAATAGTTAGCATTGACCTCTAGATAGTAGGATTTAAAAAGTCTTGAGTAGTGTTGAGATGAAGCCCCTCAAGTTATGTTAGAGAAATGTTATTTTGCCTACAAACCTTGTACTTTCCCACAAATTTATTAATGAGAATTCTCTCTCAGCATCCAATTGATGTAAGAACCCCCAATTGAACTAAGGATCATTATTATGCAAAAACACATCAAATTAAAAAAAATTTGTTAACTAATTTCATGTAACTTACTAGCTACGAATTACACAGATTTAACTATTTTTTGGTATCATAATTAAATGCATATACAACATGCTAAAAATGGCATTAATGTAGTTTAAATAACTCAGCACAACGACGTAAAAATCGTTCTCAAACATAGAGTTAATATGTAACAATTAAACTCATAGTGAAACACAAAAACAAGATAAAACACTTGCCTTTTAAAAATCATTGTGCAACCAGCTGCTTGGGATGAACATTCCACCCAGCCATAGACTTTTTGTTCCAAATCTAAAAACCAATTCACCCCTGAGTTGGGGCTAGCAATCCACAAAAGAGGGTAGTTTCTCACTATCCACTCACTGCTCAAAAAATCCCACAACCCGCTCGTATTCTCCTACATCTATCCTGATTTCCACCAGCTATATTCTTCTCAACATGCCCAACCCAAGGAATGTACCCCTTCACTTCTCTCATTCCATCGAGCACTTAGTCATTTATCAAGGTCTCTCTAGCACATGTAACCAAGAATCTCACTACTAGGAAACTCAAGGGAGCTCACTGCTAGGAAAACTACCAAGAAAACAACAACAATCACTTGTTGTTATAGTGTAACTCACACAAGAGTTCACTCTTCATGCCTGAAAACTTGGCTCTTCAGTATTCTACTCCAAATACTCTCTAGAAACGCTTCATCATGCTCCAAAATTATCCCTCCATGGTTGCTTCAACTCCAATGCTCTTATTCCCTGCTCTTTGTTTGCTGTTCATGCAAAAACACAATTGTCTAAAATTGTTGTAACCGCCCATACAAATTTTCCTCTCTTTGCTTGCTTGACTTACACACTTCCACAATCTGATTGTACTCAACCCCCATTCTCCCAATAACTATGATATGTGACTTCTCACGCCCACTCTCTTACATGCATTCAATGATTGGCTTTGGGAACACTCAACAACAAAATAGAAGGTTCATATACCAATAGAAAAATTAGGAAGTGCTTTGAATTAATAGACATGGGTAATTCCCCCTTGGACCCCTCTCTTAGAAATTCTCTTAGACCCTCCCCTCTCTTGTGGATTAATTCAACCCCCATCTCTGTCCATATCTGCCAATAAATGAAAGCACGTTTTATTTTTTAAATTCATAAATACAATTCATATATACATCGCTTGGTTGTAGCCACACATTATATCTACATTAAGCATTAATTAAAATGGGGATTATAGCAGGGATGTTACATTTCCCCTCCCCTATAATTGTGTGTTGTCCTCAGTGCACGCTATGCCGATATACATGCACAAGTTTACATCATAATACTAAGAAATAAAAATTATGCAATTTTACAATTCCAACAACAATTCCAACCAAAATCTCATGTTCCTCTCAACCTGTTGACCCAAGGAATGTAACCCCTTCACTTCTCTCAGTCCATCAGGTTGTACCATTATTTTATTAGGGATCCCAATGTAGGTCAACTAGGACTCTAAGATATGGTTCTAGAACTCTAACTGCTTAAAATAGAGTCTTGCATTCTTATATATTGTTTTCTTCAAAATTGAAAAAAAAAATATGGGTATTCCTCCTACATGTTTTCTTCGTGCTCCCATGTTGCGTCTTCAAGACTGTAGCAGGTCCATTGAACCTTTACCAACCCTATGGATTTTTTCTTGAGCACTTTGACTTTCTGGTCCATGATGTGTATTGGTTCCACCTGAAAATCCCCTTCATGTTCCACCTAGATCATAGTCCAGTCAATTATGTGGTTAGGGTCAGGCACATATTTCTTTAATAATGACACACAAAATACATTATGCACTCTCATGGATGCATGCAATGCTAGATTGTATGAAATTGGCCCTATATTCTCTAATATTTCAAAGGGTCCACAATATCTTGCTACCAACTTTGGGAAACTTCCTAATCTTAATGAACTTCTTTTGACCTTCACTTTTAAAAATACATGTTCACCCACTTTAAAATATCTAAAATCTTTGTTCTTGTCTGCATAAATTTTCTACCTGTCATGGGAAGACTTTAAATTCTACTTTATCTTTGTCATCTTCTCTTCCATTTCCTTCAACAAATTTGTCCCAATAATTACTTTGTCTATTGGATTATCCCAACTCACTGGTGTGTTACACTTCCTACCATACAATTCTTCAAACAGACTCATTTTTAATGCGGCTTGATGCCCATTATTGGAAGCAAATTCAACTAAATGAATATAATCCTCCCACTTTTATGACTAGTCCATCACATACATTCCAAGCATGCCTTCAATTATTATATTGGTCCTTTATGTTTTCTCATCCAACTCTCGTTGATACGTTGTACTGAGATTTAGATTTGTCCCAAAACCTTTGAGCAAACCCTTCCAAAAATTGGAAGTAAACTTTGGGTCTTTGTCTGAAACTATTGTCTTGGGCACTCCATGTAGCCTAGCAACTTCTTTCATGTATATTTTTTCAATATTCGATGCCTTATGTGTTGTCTTGACAGGAATAAAATGTTCGGCCTTAGTTAATTTATCCACCACCACCATGATGAAATCATGCTTCTTCATTGTTTTGGGGATCTTTGTAATAAAATCAACTATAACTACTTCTCACTTCCATTTTGGAATGGAAAATGGATGTAACAACCCCACTGGATGTCTATGTTCGGTCTTCATTTTCTAGCACTCTAGACATATGGTTATGTAATTAACCATTTCTGTCTTCATTCCTGGCCAAAAGTATTGGCTTCTTACAACTGTAATTGATTTTTGATATCCTGGGTGCCCAACATATGACACATTATGCTTTTCCCTCATCATTGTATTCTTCAACTCACTAGAAATTGACACATATATCTTGCCTCTATACATGAGAATTCCACCCTCTTTCAACTCATAGTATTAAATTTATGTTGTAAATTTCCTTGTTGCAATGTTTCTTTTATTGCCAAATAGTGTTGATCTGAATTTGTTGATGCAATAATTTTATCTTTTAGATCAGTCCTGCACATGATGATGGCTGCAATATGCATCTCATATGTTATTCTGTTGAGTGAATCAGCCACCTGATTCTCTTTTTCTTTGATATGCTTAATTTCAAAGTCATATTCCCTAAGGAATTCAAACCATCTAATTTGTCTAAGATTTAATGTGGGTTGTACAAACAAATGTTTCAAACCACAACGATTTATCCTTAGCTCAAATTCTGTCCCCGTGAGGTAATGTCTCCACCATTTTTAATGCATGAGTAATGGCTGCTAAAACCAAGTCATGTGTATCATAATTCCTCTCATGATCTTTTAATTTTCTGGACTCATAGCATACCACATGATCTTTTTGTGTGAAAACTCCATCGAGCCCTTCCTTGCACAATCCAATGCACACAGCGAAATATTCATCCAGATCTACAATCCTCATGATTGGAGCACTTGTCAATATGTCTTTCAGTTGTTGAAAACTCTATTCACACTTGGAATTTCATTCAAATTCCACTTCCTTCTTTTGAAAAGAAGTGCTTGGGATTGTAATCTCTGAGAATCCTTTTATGAATCTTCGGTAATAATCGAAAAGACCCATGAATGACCTGATCTCTATGACATTTTTTTGCGCTGACAATCCTCTAATGGCATCTATCTTCTCGGGATCAACTGTTATCCCATCTGCTGAAATAATATGTCCCAAGTAGTGAATATTCTTTTTATAAAAGATGCACTTACTTATCTTGGCATACACCTTATGCTCTCTTAAAACTTTTAGCATCATTCATAAATGTTGTTCATGTTCCTCCTATGTCTTTGAGTAAATGAGTATATCATCTAGGAACACAATTACAAACTTGTCCAGGTACTCCATGAACACTCCATTCATCAGACACATGAAAATTGTCGATGCATTTGATATCCCAAATGGCACTTCCATGAATTCATAATGTCCATATCTTGTCATGAATGTCTTCTTGTTGATATCTTCTTCCTATATCCTCACTTGATGATAACCTGATATCAATTAGATCTTGGAAAATATTCTTGCACCTTCAACTGATCAAATAAGTCATCAATTCTTAGCAAGGGATATTTGTTATTTATGGTGACCTTATTCAATTGTCTGAAATCAATACACAGCCTCAAGGTTCCATCTTTATTTTTTACAAACGACATTGGGGCACCCCAACATGACACACTTGGGAATATATACCCCTTATTTAATAGCTCTTCAAGATGCATTTGCAACTCCTTCAACTCTGGTGTGTCCATTCTACAAGGTGTCTTGAACATTGTGGTACCTCCTAACACCAAATCAATAGAGAAATCAATGTCTCTCTTTGGTGGAAGTGCTAGGATTTCTCCAAAAACATCTTCAAAATCCATCAAGACTGGATGGTCTTCAATGCTTGTCGTTTTATCTATAGTTGCATCTTCCATATGGGCTACAAAAATTTGACATCCCTTCCTAAAACACTTTTCAACTGCATAGTTGAAGTTTCTCTAAAAACTGCAGCTCTTGGAATGCCTTGAACGTTGCCTTGAAGCCCTTCTTCATCAAGACAAGTGATTGTATTGTTATGACATTCTAGGACAACTTGGTGTTTTTCCAATCAATCCATGCCAATTAGACAATCATATGAACCCAGTGGTATGATGTTCACACCTACCTTTGTATTTAGTCCATTCATGTCTATTGGAGGATCTTTAACTAGCTCATTGATTTTCATCTTAGCCCCCGTGGCTAACTGAACTAACCAATATTTATCATGCTTACTCCTTTGCAAGTGAAATATTTCAACAATGTTAGAGTTTATGTAACTATGGCTAGCTCCAGAATCAATTAAAATTGTTATGGGTTGGTTATCAATCTTACCTTCCACTTCAATAATGGGGGATTGATATTATGTTTGCTTGTTTTCCAAGCTGCATAAATCCTAGGCATGTTTCTTCCCATGTCTGCAATTATCTCATCCTCTTGAATGTTGTGAACAATCCTCATTATTTCTCCTTTGTGAGGGCAGTCTCTATATAAGTGATTTCCCTCACATCCCCAACATTGTACACGTTGCTGCCCTGGCCTTTTCCCAAATGAATATGCAGTCTTGTGCTCATTTTGGGTTGACTGGCCTTGTTTATTTGCTTCAGAGTTGTTATTGAAAAAGAGGGGCTTAAAACCTTTATGCCTTTGATCCTTTTTACCCTTCATCTTGTCACTCCAAGATTTTTGGAAAATTGGCCTACCTCTGTTATGCTCATAAAGATGCTTTTTTCTCCTTATGGATTCCTCCCAAGTCTTAGGGCTATCATATTGTATCTAGTCACTGTTGAAAGAAGGTATTCCACTCATAAATGTTTGGATTTTAACCTCCTCGTTCTTTATGAAGTCAACATACTTCAACAATTCAAAGAACCTCTTCTCATATTCATCCATTGTCATACTTCCCAACTTGAGTTCAAAGAACTCTTTCATCTTCTTTAATAACGCTTGGATAAATATTTCTCTTGGAAATATCCTTTGAACTGCCTCCATGAAATCCTCTTCTAATCAAGGTGCTCGACTTGCTTAAGTCGATCCCACCACATGGTTACCTTTCCTTGCAAGTGGTAGGTTGCAATTCTAGCTTCTACCCTTGAGAGGTAATCATGCAGCTGAAAATGTTTCTTCATTTCCAATAGCTATGCGTCAGCCTCTTATCATTTCTTGTACTCACCATTGAAATTTGGTGGCTTGATTTTCCCAAGTTCACCTTGCTTCATGTTTGCCTCATGCCTTCTCCTTTTCCTCCTGATAGGAGACACAATTGGGATTCTCCTTGGCCCTAAAATTCCATGAGTTCTTATAGTGGATTTCCTTGGAGAATGATGGCATCTTCTCATGCTTCTTTATTTCTTGTCATTCCCATGACCACCCCTTTTTCTTTGGGATCTAGAGATTGTCACTTGTTAAACACTAGTTGCTTACTTGGTGTCTGAGTCCTTTTTAACTTGACTATGCAACATATTCAGAATCTGAAGTATCTCTTCACGAGCCTTCATAATCCTTTCATTTTCTGACCTATAGCTCTGCACTTTTCTATGCAAGCTTCTCATAGTTGTAGGCTCTTGTCTGCCTCTCCTTCCATTACACTTTGTCTCAGCATTTCCCAAGCTGACATGCAGAACTACGATCGCCTCTTTATGGATATCCTCCTTATGGTTGTAATATCCTTGGTGATCTTCCATAACTCTAGTCCTCATGTAAGAACCAAAGTTGTTTCCTGTACCTCTAATTCTGCAAGAAATGTGCATGTAATAATTAATAATTATTTTTAGCACATACATACTGTAAAACATTTCATTAAATAGAATATAGGTTATTCTTCATCTCAATTTATGAATATCACAATGAAACAAGTCCAAATATGATTCCTTAGACACATCCCTCTCTGAAAAAACTCTCCAATGGCTATACTCAAGCCTCATTCTGAGTTATGAGTGAAACGTTACAACATTTACAAGTTGTAATTTTCCACCCATTGCTCTGTTTTTAGTGATGTTGAATTGATTTATTATTTTTTGAGAATTTTTTAGAACCCAATTTAAAATTATGGGTTGATATATGTATTTTTATCCTCGACACCTTTCCAATGACTATTTGTTTGCTCAAATCTGAGCTCAGAGTTGAAAATTATGGTCCGGAGAATTTTAGACTGTTTTTCTCATTTTATTCATGTATGATAGATGTGTCTTCTTTCTCTTCTTGCACATTTTTACATACCTAGATTCCAAATTTGGCACCATGGTTGAATTCTATTGCTCATAATATTTCCATAGACTGCTCATGTTCCCCAAACGAACTTTTGAGCAAGGAGTTATGCCTTTTAGAAGTAAATTGGTGCCAACATTATACCCTTAACTGTTCCAGTTGTAACTTTCTCATACGAACTTTGTTTTGTGCACATAGTAGCTTATTGGAAAGATCTCTCTGAGTTATTTTATTTAAGTTGCAAATATAGGGTGTACCAAAGGTAACCTCATTCTTGTAAAAGTTGAACGCTTAAAAACATCATTTAGGGCTTCAAAATCGCCACATAAGTTTAAGACATTCAAAATCTGAAAATTTCATAGAAAATTGTTATTTTTACTATTACAACAATCTTTTAATCAACACCATTGATCTCAAAATCAAGGGAAATCACTATCGTTGATCGGAAATATATCGACGATCGACTTATTTCTTTGATGAACCAGAGTTTCTCACCAAGTTCCTCGAAACTCGATCATCGACCATTGACAGTTTCTCTTCATAACCAATTTTTTCCCACAAATCTTACCAAACCCCGGTCATCGGAAAATTTCCTTAGCAACCAACTTGTTTACATATTTTTTTGAACCCTGATCATCAACGACCAACCATCTCTTGGATGATGGGGAAATCTAATTGACAAGGCATGGCATGTGGAAACTAACATGACAACTTGGCTGACATGGCATGACACATGTACGTTGGCGTGGCATGACACATGGATGTTGATGAAACATGACACATCATCATCCTTTTTACTTCATTAATGATGACAAGTTCTCTTGGATGAATTGAACACCTCGCTAATTCTTTCGACCCCCGACCATCAACAATTGACCGTCAAAGATTTCTTTGGTTGATCCAGACTCTTCACCAAACTCATCGATCTAACCATTGACCACTAGAATTTTTTGTTGGAAAACTAAAACTCTTCAAAAATCACACCAGTCCCACCATCGACCATCGAAAATCTCTCTTAGCGAACTCCCACACTTAGAAATTTCTGACCAAATCCTCGATGAATATGGATCGTTTATCTTTCATTCAAAATTGTTCTTGACCATTAATCCGAACCAACTTCTAAATGACCGAAAATGAATCTAGGCCATCGATCTATCTCATTTTCTCAACTATAAAAAATGAATCTCGGTCGTTTATCTCCTAGACCTTACCAAACTATGAAAAACCTTATAATCTTTTAAATCTATTTACAATGAATCTGGGTCGTCGATCTCAAAATCAAACACTATCTCGGTCGTCAATTCGTCAAATTTCACACAACTCTACAACGACCATTAGAACATGAAATTCGACCTTCCAAGTCCAATTTTAACTTTGCAACTCTGCATATTGAGGTTATTGATCACCACTAAGAGGGTTCTAATGCAAATTTCAAACTGAATCGTTTATGAATTTGGGGATTTCACTCTCTTTTTCACCATTTTTCCCAAATTCATCCCACGACAACAAATTTTACCAAATTCACACTAGTTCTTGGCCCATACGGGTCCAATTCCAAACCATAATCTTTTATACCAATCTATAACAACCCTTAGTTGAACTAAGGATCGTTACTACGCAGAAAACACATAAAAATATTTTTTTTGCTAACTATAGCTTACTAGGTATGAATTACACATGGATTTAACTATTGTTTGATATCATAATTAAATGCATCTACAAAATGCTAAAAACGACATGAATGCAGTTTAAACAACTCAACACAACAACGTTTAAATCATTCTCAAATATAAAGTTAATGCGCAATAGTTAAACTCATAATGCAATAGAGAAACAAGATAAAACACTTATCTTTTAAAAATGATTGTGAAATTAGCTGCTTGGGACGAATGTTCCACCCAACCATAGACTTTTTGTTCCAAATATCAACAACAAGTCACCCCCGATCTGGGGCTAGCAATCCACAAAAGAGGGTGGTTTCTCATTGTCCACTCACAACTCACAAAATCCCACAATCCACTGGTATTCTCTTACAATTATCTCGATTTCCACTAGCTCTCTTCCTCTCGAGCTGCCCAACCCAAGGAATGTACCCCTTCACTGCTCTCAGTACATAGGGAATCCCATTAGTTTATTAGGGTCTCTCTAGCATAGGTAACCAAAAATCTCGCTGCTGGGAAACTCAAACGAGCTCGTTGCTAGGAAAACTGACAAGAAAACAACAATAATCACTTGTTGTTATAGTGCAAATCACATGGGAGTTCACTCTTCAGGCCTGAAAACCTGGCTCTTTAGTATTATGCTCTAAATACTCTCCAGAAACACTCCATCATGCTCCAAAATTTTCCCTCCATGGTTGCTTAAGCTCCAATGCTCGTCTTCCTTGCTCTTTGCTTGTTGTTCATGAAAAAACATGATTGTCTAAAACTATTGTAACTTCACATACATGTTTTCCTCTCTTTGTTTGCTTACTTGACCTACACACTTTCCCAAATTGATTATACTCAACCCCCATGCTCTCAATAACTATGGGATGTGACTTCTCACACCCACTCTCTTACATGCATTCAATGATAGGCTTTGGCAACACTCAACAAAAAAATAGAAGGTTCATGTACCAATAGAAAATCTAGGAAGTGGGATGAATTAATAGACATGGGTAATTCCCCCTTGGACCCCTCTCTTATACATTCTCTTAAACCCTCCCCTCTCTTGTGGATTAATTCAGCCCCCATCTCTGTCCATACCCCCCAGCAACTGGCATTACATTTTATTATTAAAATTCAGAAATACAATTCGCATATACATTGTTTGGTTGTAGCCACACATTATATCTACATTAAGCATTAATTAAAATGGGGATTATAGCAAGGACGTTACAATTGATGTTTTAGGTGTACTCTTTGATTTGTAATGATGGTTTTTTGAGTTGGTAGACTTGAGTATAGCGTTCCTCTCTCTCTCTCTCTCTCTGTTCCATCAAGTCTTCAAGGAACCATTCAAATTTACATTCAAGAAATTTTGTTTCAGTTTTTGCAATGTTTTCAATTATTTGGTTTTTAGTTACAAAATCTTGGTCTACCAACAAGAAGAGCAAAGCCACATAAATCCAACTCTAGCCCTTAAAGGGTAATATAAAGCCCATCCTAAGGATAAATAGTCAATGAAAGGTTTATAAGAACTTGTCTAGCTACTTATTTACCTATACAATGTCGTTAATCTATTTAGCAGATAGTCAATACACCTCGATGCACGTTACACATTGTCATATATCTTCAATGGAAGTGAAACTTGGAAACCAATGCACCTTTTTTTCATGTAGTTCACGACACCGGATATCGGTGCTTGCTACATCCATGGAAAACCCCCCTGAAATCCATAAGAGAATATAGGGAGGTCGAGTATTTTTGGAATATTGAGGGCTCAACAACAAGAGCATCTTATAGACCCATTTAAGGGCACAACATGTCACTCACAAGGAATTGAACCTGGGTGGGGAGGGTAACAAAAATTCCTCCAAACCACCCAAGCTACATCCAATGGACAACCAATGCACCTTGTTGCACCTCACGTTGTCATAATTTCAACAGAATGGATGAAGACACCAATATAACATAATTGCGATGATTTCCAGAACTACGTTTTTTCTCAGTAAGAGATAATACAATTTTTGGACATAGTGGTCAATTTTTGAAAACTTGGGATCTTGAGCCTATGGATAGCATGTGCATGTCATCCTTTCCCAAAAACACCTGTAGGAGCTAACGAAACTCAATTATGGTTTGGTTTTTATGCCCCCACCACAATTTTTCCATGTGTCCCTTAATTTCCTTTGAAAGCGAATTATAATTCACCATAAAACAATAACTGGGACTCGGATTGATGAACCATCAATTTCATTGGACTCATGCAATCAGATTATAGTAAGGGGAACCCTCTCCGATGAGAATGTGGCTCATAGTCTATTTTATTTGTTGATTTCTAGAACATGGTTTTTTCTCAATAAGAGACAATGTAATTTTTGCATCGAATTTTTGGAAATTTGGGATCTAGATATTGTAGATAGTGTGTGCACACTTACCTTTCTCAAACAAAATTGTACGAGCTATCGACACTCAATTTTTCTACTTAGTTTGGTTTTATGCACCTTGCACAAATTCACCATTTGTTCCTTAATTTCTTTCCAAAGCGAGTTGCAACTCACCATAAGATAATAATTGGGACTCAGATCGATAAATTGTTGATTTCATTGGACTCATAAAATTGGATTATAGCTAGGGGAACCCATTTCCAGTGAGTATGTGGTCCACAACCTATTTTATTTGAAAATGTCTAGAACTAGGGTTTTGCTCAATAAGAGACAATGCAATTTTTGCACCTAGGGGTCATTTTTTGAAAAATCGGGATTTGGAGGTTGTAGATAGTGTGTGCATGTTTTCCTTTCCCAAACACACTTGTAGGAGTCGATGACACTCAATTATACTGCTTGTTTTGGTTTATGTGCCCCCGATACAAATTTACCATGTGTCTAATCCAGATTATTTTTCAGCACGAAATGAGAGAGGGGAGATAATAAAGAAATGCACAGAGATATCACGACTATCCAATAATATAACAGAAATGTATCAGAAATGCAACCATAAACACAAAGATACAGTAATACACGATTTCTATTAATGAAATAAATGTACAGAGACTGTAAAAATACAGAGTGAAAGACTCGCTAGAATGGTGACAGCTTATCTCTGAGAAGAGAAGTGATGGCTACTCGCATTCGCAAGAAGATGACTACAATGAGGCTCTGAAGGCCTTTTTAAAACAAACAAGAATTCCAAAAACCATAGACATCCAAAAACCTAACCCTAGGAGATGAAGCACCAAAAGTCATGTGGGCCCCGTTTGGGTAAGTTAGTACATCAACTTCCTGGGGTCGTAACTTTTGCATACGATCTTCGTTTTAGGCGTATGATATCTCGTTGGAAAGGTATCATCGAGGAGATTAATTTGAGGGGCTCAATCATGCCTTTGGCTATCATTGAGAAGCTCTATCCCGAAAAAACTTCATTTATGCCCTCAAAATGGCCCCAGAAGTTAAAACTGCTAAAAATAGTAAATTGCCAAAACACTGTTTTGAGCTAGTTGGAAAAGGTGGGTGGCCACCGACATCCACCTGGATCAATCCTCCCTCCTTAGGAAGCAATGGTATCCATTGCGTTGAGTGCTCGGAGGAGAGGAAAAATCATTTGTTGAATCTGAATCTTGGTGAGTTGCTTGCCTTGTTGGAGACGTCGCGTTGCTCGGTTTGTGGAAGGCTATCATGAGCATGTGGTTGGAAGGGTTGGACCTTTTTAACCAGTCTGGATACATGAGATTATTTTGTGCAGAAGGAATCTTTACACTTGGCTACAATCTTTTCGGCCTACTTCTGTTGGATAGAAGGTGCTTGGGCCGAGGCTGTAGTGGTTGCAGTATCCTTTTGTTCACCTTTTGAATAGATTGTGAAGATGTTGAATTTTGTAGTATGAGATACTACCTTGAGACACTTTTAGGTGGAACAGTAGTCGGAACTACCTCTGGTATTTTGTAGAGATGACCCCCCAGAGAGACAATGACACTGCGGGGTCGAGACTCATAAACAACATGGAGCTTCCACATATATGGTTGGCCCAAGAGAACATCACAGACATCCAGTGGGGCAACATCACATAATACCTCATCCTTGAAGGGTTGGATGTCGTATGACAATCGAAACTGCTAGCTGACACGAAGATCTCATCCTTGGCAAAGCCACCCGATGTTGTATGGTTGCGGGTGTGTTGTTGTCGACAATCCCAACTATTTGACGACCTCTGTTGAGATGAGTTTCTTCTATCTTCTGTTATCAACAATAAAATGCAGCGGGGTCCCCTTCACCCACATCTGTGAATGAAAAAGGTGCTACCCCTCTTCAGGATATGTTGGTTCTTCTGGTTGAATTGTTGTGGTCGCGACAATAGCAGTGGGGTCTATGTCGATGATCTATCTTTTACCAGTATTTTCAGAATCAGATTCAGAATCAGGGTTCGGCTCCTTGTCTTTGATCTCAGCCACCAATGACTATTTTGAGTGACATTCATTGGTGTTGTGCCAGGGGATTTTGTGGAAATCACACCATTTTCTAGTGTCCTTCTTTGTCTTCCCATGACCCTTCTTTTCCTGTGGCTTGGACTGGTTTTCGGGAGACTGTTTGTTAGGGTCATCTTTGTCATACTTTGGTTGTTTCGGATTTGTAGACCCGAACTCCCGTTTGTGCTAGTGCTTAAATTTCTACTCGATTTTAACAACATATCGATAAGCAACACCGAGTGATGAGATGTCCAGAAAATCCATTTCAGTTTGGATGTATCTG
>JZKD02S1255806.1:74706-89941 GCA_000966675.3 Picea glauca
GGGTCACGATACCATTTAATATGGTATCTCTGGGTGCAACCACACGTTCGACCACTACCTCAAGGTGTCCCCATGGCTCCAGGTAAATCCCTCACGAGAATTGAACCTTGCCCAATAGTGAAAAACTCCTCGCTTTCCACCATTGGATCCAACCCCTTTGGGCTAAAAATTTGAAGGACATGGGGGTGGGCTTTGATCCACTTATGTGTGTGCGGGTCACAATACCATTTAATATGGTATCTCTGGGTGCAACCACACGTTCGACCACTACCTCAAGGTGTCCCCATGGCTTCAGGTAAAGCCCTCACGAGAATTGAACCTTGCCCAACAATGAAAAACTCCTCGCTTTCCACCATTGGAGCCAACCCCTTTGGGCTTAAAGTTGAAGGACATGGGGGTGGGATTTGATCCACTTATGTGTGCACGGATCACGATACCATTTATTATAGTATCTCTGGGTGCAACCACACGTTCGACCACTACCTCAAGGTGTCCCCATGGCTCCAGGTAAAGCCCTCACGAGAATTGAACTTTGCCCAAGGGTGAAAAACTCCTCGCTTTCCACCGTTGGATCCAACCCCTTTGGACTACAACAAAATATCTATTAGGGTCCTAGTCCTATGCTAATAACTCAAGTCTAAGGAGAGGTAACTACCGTAAATCTTCTCTCAAGGTTTCACAACATTCTTCTAATCACTCATCCAAGCCTAGATTGGTGTGCTTTTGAGATTCTTTCCTCTCATGATATGATCCAAGCAAAATCTGCTATAGCCTTCCCTTATTTCTTTGAACGAAGGACTCACCATTCAATGTTAGGATGATAAGTTGTTGTAGACTTCAACTACATATTTGTCCTCCTCTTTCTACTTTTAAATTTTGGCTTCACTTAAGGATCAAAATTTTGGAAGACTTCTCCCTTTCTCAACATATAGAATCTAGATCTCCTTCAATGTCAATCAAAAGGTTCTCTCCTTCAACTACTACAATGTGGCCAACTTCCCAAATCAACATTCAATACTTGAAGAAACCAACTATCAATGATTCAAAATGTCAAACCAATGCAATTTGACATGGCTATTATAATATTCCTACATGCTTGAGCATGTCCTCTTTGTGTGGAAAATTGACTTCCTTTCCCAGCAGTAGGAAGGTTGAATCTTCCAAGTCTGTCAAAATTAAGGAACCAATTTCTTCCAATGGCTAAACCCTTTCTCTGTCACTTTTATGGCCTTTTAAAGGCTCATGCTTCATTAATTGAAATGCAAATGATTCATTATGGCAGTTGAATGACTTGCCCCTGGATTCTCTTCCATCTATATACCTTCTTTTAAAGACCAAATAAGCCAAGATTTAGTTATATGATATTAATTGTATGCATGCCAAGCATATATACCCATGTATATATATATATAAATAAAAAGGGACCTAATGAATAATTATAAAACTCTCATTGTATGTTGAAAGTCGTTCCATGAATGAAATGACCTTTGATGCTTTTTTTGTTTACTGTGTGGCAACGTCTTGTTAATTGTGGAGTAATCTAAAGCCCTCCTTTATTCCTTCTAGCACCATTTATTATGCTATATTTCACATGGTCATTGGTTTTTAAGCATGTGCTCCATTAAGCTCACATGTAATCCCCTTCTCCCTTATTGTCAACATTTGGGTAGGGTTGTCCTAGCTATGGGATGGGGTGGTCCCCATGGAACCCTTGATACCAAAGAGGCCAGTGTCATCATGCATTTTTGAGTTGTTACCATAACATTTAGTACTAGGCTTTGGGTGGAGTTATCTCAATGTAATGCCACCACACAACCTGCATATCATTCCCAATCATGGAATGACATGATCCCCAAAGATCACTCGTACAATGGACCTCAAGCCCATGATTCCTTGTTATGTGGTCACCCGAAGTGTGAAGCAAGGTAACTCCTAAAACTTTCAGGGTACAAAGGAACCTCAATACTTCCAATGAATCCATGGGGAAAGAATGAACACACGTGAAAGGATAAACAACCCAAGATCTGTAACATCTATTTTAGACTTAGAAATCATGTAATTATTACTAAAAAAGATAATTTGGTCCCTATGTTGGGCACATGCAGGGAATATCGCTAAGCACCATACAAAGCGTAGCTATAAGAAGTTTGGTATTTACTTTATAGATGGGTAGGAAGAGATAAGTCACCACTACCATCCAACAATTGAACTAACCTTGGTGTGTACTTGGATATTGTTGCTCTCAACTCATATAACCTTTTGGATCTCATAGTAGATATGTTTTGATTGGTATGTATATCATACTTTTCCTCACTAGATATCTTAGTTGACTCAACAAAACGAGATGGGTTAGTTAATTTCAGATGAAACATAATGGATTTAGCTTCCAACTTTTCAAAAAGGAGCATATATAAGTGTTATGATGTGTCTTTTATATATTACATATTGGATCTTTAATCATAGTGGGAGGTATCAAACCATCAAATTTGAGTAGTCGATCGTTAACATAACGACACAATGTGACATGCTCATGGTTCACCTTCAACCCTTTACATTTTGAACAACCACATGTTATTAGGGTGTCATAAAGAGATACAATTCACGGTGAAGTACTATTGGCCCAATATGGATGCTAGAAGATGGCATGTTATAGTAGGCAGGGTAAAATGACTCCCCATTTTCATATGCCATCCTCTTGTAGTATCTTGCACCATATAATATCTTGTGGCATTATTGTATTAGTGGAACATCTTGTGCATCTGAACTCAATCTTGAATTAGGATCTTGCAAATTTCAATGCACAATTATTCAAATGCATGTGTAAAGTTAGTGAAAATTTGATTAGATAGTCAAAATATAAATAATCCTAACTTACTCCAAATGGAAAGGGACAACTTCACAAACTTGAAATGATATAGAAAAAAGAATATGAAGAAGCGACCATTTTATATTATCAACTTTTCCCCCTTGCATTTGAGCCAAAATCACAAAAAATATGTGTCTACAATCTCGAAAGAAAGTTTTGGAAGCATATAACATGACAACTTCAAACATAGTTATCAATGTCTTTTTTAAGTAAATGGTGCATTTGGTTTATATTTGTGAATAACTGCGATTAACTATAATAGACATATCAATGTGTTGGATTTGATGTGCACTAACAAAATACTTATGCTAAAACCTCCACAAAGGAAAGCCTCTATAAAGTACTAGTTGCAGAGGTTTTCACTTCTATTTTCATTAAAAATTGTTACTATAGTGTGTTTAGGGTAATATGGCACAGTAGTATGCTTAAAAATAATAGGCACATGGTAGGCTAAAAAAACGTTTTATACTTGTTGATATTAATGATTTTTTCAGCTATTGATGATGTTGTGCTATTAATGATTTTTTCAGCTGTCCAACACTTGTGTAATTTCCAAATTCAATTTTTATTATTCATCTATTTTTATTTACAACTATATGTGCCTTGTTGATTTGACATAAGTAGAGGACAATTTTGTTAAGTAAGGGTTGTTTTGTTGATGTTATATTTGCTATAAAAGTGAATTTTCGGATATGGTTTGTACATGATAAGTTGCCCTAGAGCTTTGAAACTTACCAAGACACTTTGGTACATATTTTCTCCTTGGATTGCCTAGAAGATTGGGTTTTTAGAGAGTGAAATATTGTATTTTTTCGGTTGTTCTTTTATCTATATTTTATAACAAATCTTAGGTTGAATATTGATAGGGTCAAGATCGAGGAAACCTCAAGGATTAGAGGTGAAATTTCTGAACTTTGAATTTTCCAAAATTATACAATAATGGTCTACAAAGGATATTGCAATGGGACACAAAATTTCATGAATGCATACTAGATAAGAATAACAAGGCACACAAATAACGTTGACCTTGTAAATTAAACCAACAAAAAAAACACCTAGAATGGTGTACAAAGGACACTGCCACAGGACACCAAATTTCATGAATACATATGATACATGAATAATGTTAGTGGACAAACAATGTCTATAATATAAATAACGTTGACATAAATCAAACATACCTTGTATTTGTTGAGACATAGCATTGAATCCATCAAAGGACATTGGTGTCTCTATGCCAACATCCTACTCCACATGCCACCTTGTCATTATGCAGAGCGTGAATGACTCTCAATTTGGTAGCAACACATGCACCTTAAACCTTTTCACCCATTACTAGCCATTGAAGGAGTTGTCCTCATGAGTCTAATGTCGTGGGTTATTAGTGTATTTTTTTGGTTTAAGATGTCTTTTTTTTAGATGAATGCTTCCCTTCCCATCACGAGTAGACCCATGGAAGACTCTTGTGAGTTTTTTTGTAAGATGCATTTGATTATGTATCTCGATTACATAAAGGAGAGATCCTGCCCATGTCTTATACTTTATGATAAAGGATACATTGATGACACTATTGGTGTGTGGATATAGGATCAATGAGATTATGGCAAGGAAAACCTTTTTTGTTCATGTGGTAAGACTAGAAGATGATAAGCGCTAAGCATGTTCTATCATGAAGTGTTTTAACAATGCAATGCAATTGACATCCTCTCTTCCTCCTTTCCTTTTCTTGATTGAATAACTTTCTATTTTTCGACTAATCCATAACACCACCGTTGTAATCTCCTAGGTTGACGTAAAAACACCATTCCCCATAAGCATGAAATAATGGATTAGATCTAAATGTAGATAAAACTTTAGAATATTTCTAGCAACATTCACTTTTAAAAACCAACAAGTTAACTATACAAAAGGAAATAATGTCACCATATGTCGAATGACACTCACATTTAGAAATTAACAAGTTAACAAATTATATAGGAAAACATAACTCTAGTATATTTCCAACGACATTCACATTTAAAATTAATAGGTTAGCAATACAACTAGAAATAACATTGACATGTAAAAACCCAATGATTGAATAAGTGGAATAACTGGGCATGTAAGAAAAACAATGCAGATTTGAGGTGGCGTGATGATTTAAAATTAGGGGAAGAAAACCCTCCATTTAAATAATGTTGACATGTTACAAGCTTCTTCTTTTTTGAAGTCATAAAGATGTTTCGAGGGAATCACAACGACTTCAACTCATATGTGTTTATGCTAGAATAACTCCCATTTGACACCTGTCACATTAAACAAACCACCTGGGAATTCATACAACACCATCTTTGTGGTTTTTTCGGTACTAACTTAGGTGGTTGTTGCCACATTCTCCCTCGTGATGAAACTTTGAAAGTGAGACTATTGAAATAACTTTGTAAATGAGATTTGTTGAAATAAATCTAAAAATGAGACAACTGAAATAACTTTGAAAATGCGATTGTCGAAATAAATCTTGTACATGGAACTGTGCACATAGTAGAAATGAGACTATAGAAAATATTCACTTTTCCTTCAAGGCCTTTAAATAAACTAGATATTATTTCATAAGATTTATGTGGGGAGAGTTGTTTTCAAGGATATTGTAAACAATATGTAAACTAGATATTGTTTACATGCACAACATAAACAATACTCGAGCCATCATAATATAAATGATGTGGAATATTGATGCCAATGGTTTTGGGCAAGGTGTCTTGGATTCTAGAACCAATGGTGGCACCAAAAGAGCCATGATTGCAGGCCTTCCTGACAAGATTTTGCTAAAATATAATATATTCCCATATATATGCTCTTTTCAAAGATAAAAGGAGGTTCCCTTGACTCTTCTCCTCTAGAAGATAAAAGGAGCTGGAGGTGGTGGTTGGAACAATGTGGTGGTGGTTGGAACAATGTGATTGGATGACTTTGAGGAATTATATTATAATTTTTGGTATTTAATACAACATTTGAGGGATTGAATACTCAAAGTAAAATAACTCAAAAATCCGAAAATATAATTTAAAAGGCCACATACCCAACATTAAATGTCATGACTAAATCAAATTTGAGCTCAAATAACATATATAATCACTTCAACACATATTTTAGGGATTGATTGTAATCCAACCACTACAATGCACTTAGAATCCCTCATGCAATGTCCAAGGGGAATCATACCCATAAACTGCGGATCTTCCTTGAAACTTGTTCACACGAGCATTATAATTGAACAAAATTGATTGCAAAGGGCTAGTTTTGCATTTGAGACATTAGCATAATGAGCCAAGCCATACCAAAAACCATTGGAAAACCACAAAAGGCCTGATATGCAATTAGCACTAGTTGCACTAGAGTCCAAAATCTCACCGGGAGGCACATGGCTTAGTTCATACTAAAGGCTGCCTTCATGCAAAAAGTATGGGATATAGAGCATGAGACTAACACACAAGGCACCACCACAAAGAAAATCCACAAATGTGGACCACACTATAATCTAAAGCTGCCTCTACTCCACTCTTAACCTCCAACGATCAACATCCCTACCATGTCGGGCTTCCACTTGCCTTTTCTGATATATGGAAGGAGCCCTATCAGAGTTTTGGCCAGGGGATAATGGGGTGAGAGGGAGACGTGAGACACCTCTCCTCTTTCCCTTTGCTCCATCATCCATCACATTATAAATATTCAAGGGAAGAGAAGAAAGAATATTAATATGAGCATTGTCTAACTGTTCTATGTTTTGGCCCTTTTCATCGAAATCCGACGACATAAATCTGCACGAAATCACAATTTTATGTTGTTTAAATTACATTTATGAATCCATAAATAGATTCAACACGCTAAAAAATACTCGGGGCACTCATATTATACAAAATTAACCACTCAAATCTATAGATCCAACAAATTCTCATTGAATTTCGGACAAAAAACTAAATAAAAAATATTATCGAAAAAAAACAAAAATATAGAACAATTAAACTACAACATTAATATATAGCAAAATTTCAACAAAATAATATATTATTATAACAAAATAAATTATAACATTAGATTGATAACAATCACAAAATTAAGATAATACACGAAGTTAATACTCAACCTGCTTCAAAGTAATAAATATTGTATAATCAAATATAAACAATGTTGAATATAAAAACTCTGTAATAAATGTTATATAATCAAGAATATAAAACATTGAATTCAAAACATTTATTTCTCTCAATCCAACCAACCATGTATATAGTTAACTAGTCACGAGGGATAGCTCGCATGGCAAGACGTGCGCACACTTTTCCAGTTTGGGGAGAGGTCACGAGTTCAAGCCTGACTAAGAGTCCCTCGGGCTGCTGCTTTCCACTCCCATATCATCCACTATATGGGAAAGTATCGGAGTGGGTTCCCAGCGAATTAACTTCTATCGAAAAAAATATATATAGTTAACTATACAACATTTATTACTCATGCACATGGCATATTGACTTGGAACATCTATATAATAGAAACACTTCCAAAAACACAAGTACTAGGCACATTCAACTATTCCATCGATGAAAAGACTCGTACACTTTTCTCTTCTTAACGGTCGTCGATGCAATTTGAATTTTAAAACCACTTTAATATCAGACACGAGAGCACGCTCATTTCAAAGAGAGACACAGATCGGTAACGACAATCCGAGAGAATGGACGGCTGTGATTAAACATCGTCTCATTTTCATTTAGTGGCCATCAATGTCGGCAAGCTCTCCATCCTTACAGATACGACGGCCGATAGCCAGTGGAGCGTCTTGATTCCACGGGCATTATCCGGTCGACTCCCGCTCTCTCTGCATTTTCAAACTTGTAGCTTCTTCGGGAGCAAACCCTAGGGAGCGATTGATCGAGCGGAGAGGGCCTTGCAGTGCTGCATCACCTTCATATTCTTCCCTGACATTGATTCCCCTTGGCCGTATGCCTGTTTTATATTCGATGGATTGGTAACCATACACAGTGCTTGTATTTTTATTTTTGCCTTTGTTGTCGTTCAAGTTGACCCAAAAATCCTTGTTCTGTTTTCGCTACAAAACGTTCGATTTTGAGTCAGCAACCTACCTGTTTTCGTGGGGCGATACACAGTTTCCGTTGGCAGATGACCTGCTGCAGATTTTGCATATGAAGTGAAGCCAGGCATTATTGAATTTGAGCGAAATTTGGACACAGAGGAGCTCGGCTTTACCGGAGGGTTTGCTGCTATTATTTTTGTGCCAGGAAGCATTCCTCTTTAGAAAATCCCGACAATTGTTTTTTGGCCGGGAAGCCCAGGAACTTGTGTGGTTGTGGTTTGAACTGTGGAATATAGATTTGGCTGTTTGAAAGAGCGGATAGCAGAATGACAGTGCTGCGGTGGTTGATGAAGGAAAGAAACCCTCTTGTCTAGTTGTAATAGCTGATTATCTTTTAAAGGCTTTTTGGAAGGGCTTTTGAGTCATGATGAAGGCCGGACTTCCCAACACTCGAAGCCGCGCCGAGGCTTGCCGGGAATCTGTAAGTAGAAATCACGTTCACCTTCTCTGTAAATTTTCCGTTTCCGTTATAATGTTTCAATTACTGCCTCAGAAAACCGGACATGCGATATTTACCTTAAGAAAAGCAACTTCAATTCCACAGGAATTTAGAAGAACATTTTCCGAAAAAAGGAAGATAAAACTCGCATTCAGAAAATATGCGATAGATAGAATACATACGAAGAGAACAACTCTGCATCTTGCGTTTGACCACAAAAGGCTGATCTAATGAAAGAGAAGCCTGTTTGCTCATTTTTACTGCAAATAATGCGTCTTTTAACTGTAAAGATGCGACTTCTATGAAGGCTTCGCAACAGCGCATATTTTTCGTTGGAGAGAAATATGCGTTGCTTATTTTTCTGTAAAAAAATTGCAATTTCTCTGAATATTTTGCCACTACGCTTCTTCATTTTGAGAAATTGAATAAATCTCTACAAATCTCGATGAGAAGAATTATATTTCTACACAAACCTGGGGTCTTCTGTTGACTCTGGAAGAAGAAGAGATTTTATGAGAAGACGAGATTTTACAGATAACATTATCTACATAAAATGCTGACTGTACAAGAAGATCAGATTAGGTTTCTTATTTTCGTTTTGGCCGCCATAAGCTCCTGATCGAAATAGCGTATGCAACAATGTAAATCTAGACGCATTAAGTTATGCTCCAAAAGTGGATGTAGAATAAAACGTGAGCAGATGCTAAACCTGCATTCTCATTTCCAAGAAAATGTAGAAATATTCAATCATTAGTCTTTCATTTGTGTTTTTCAGAAGGAGAATATCCCTCTCGGTCCACCTGAAAAGAAAAGGAAGTTTCTTTTCAGAGATGACAATCCAAAACAAACACTTGCACCAAAAAGTAATGACTGTGAAATGTTATCTGTTCCTTCCACTAAGCAACAAGGGGAAGAATCAGTTCAAGCGGTTAGTGTAAATGGGCCTGAGGAATGTGAAGAAACTCAAATGACTACAAGTGAAGTAGAGGCGTTGATCAACATGAAGATGGCAGGAAAAGCAAAGAATGATACGAAGGTACTACATTCTCTCAAAAAAATTAATCCTACCTTATTTTCTAGAAATCCGTGTCAATCTATGGCAGAGACAATTAGCACAAGCATGAGAGTTTGATGCTTAATAGGGTAGAATGGAACAAATGATGGATTACATCAGGAAGCTCCGAGCTTGTGGCCGGCAATTTCTTCAAAAGGAGGCCGGATACATTCTTCAGAAGGAGCAGCTCATGGGTCAGATAGAAGAGCAGAGAAAAAGACAAGAGGAAATTGGTAAGTCTGTTTTTCCTTTTTATCGTGTGCTTTTTGATGTGGACTAAATAGAAGGCAAACAACCTTTGCTGCATTTTATAATTTGCTTTGTGTGGAAGATTTGCTGAAAATATTGTTCAGGCCTTATTGAATTTTCTAATATGGGACATGCATGTTATAGAAGAGGAAAAATGTGCTATACATAGAAATTAATATTGTTAAATTTTCTCTGGTGTAACATTTCTGCCTAGTAATCGTAGAAATGAGTTATGTCTTCTGTTATCTATTGGTAGCTGACACTTTAACATCACGGTGAGCATCTATCTTGAAGGTACTATGTAAGTAGTAAGTTCGAATGGTGATCTCAATAGTTTCATTGCATTGTCCAGTTTCTGCAATGAAGCTTGAGAAAGAAAAGTTAGAGGATGAGGTCACACAGCGAAAACTAAGATGCTCTACTCTTGAAGCAGAGCTTGCAAAAGTCAATGCAGAAAAAAAGGTATCTTAATTTGTTGTTGTTGTTCTTTTACTCTTTTTATCTTTTTAAATCACAAGCATCAGTTCAATTTTCTGTTTTTCTGGTCCAGTGATTGATTACCAGGTGAAGTGTTTAATTGAGACAGTATTGTATCCAGGAACTTCTGATGGTACATGACAAGGATTCAGAGGCATTGCGGATTGCTGGAGAAGAAAAAGCAAAGATTGCTGACGAGATAGACAAACTTAAGAGTGAACTTTCAACTTCAAATGATCAAGTGCGCAAACTGTTTTCTGTTGCTTTTGCTCTTTCCCTGCTTCTGATATTACACACCATAAGAAGTTAATTAGTCATCTTTTGAACTTGTCCTTTTGACAAACATGCTGACTTGCTTTTCCCTTTTCTTGCCAGATCAAATCTTTAAATGATATCAATAAACGGATAACAGAGTATAACACAAGTCTTCAAGTGTACAACAGCAAGTTGCAGACTGATGCTGCTGTTGCTACAGAAGAGAATATGAAGACAAAGCAAGAAAAAGCTGCAATTGTAGAAACTCTTAGTGCTGTACGAGGCAGTGCTGCTGCTTTGCAGACACAGCTAGATAGTGCTAAGGCAAGTGTATTACGGGTCTGATAATTTCAGCCATGCAAGCTGTGATATTTACACAGCTTTATTGTGAAATTATTTCTCTTTTCTATGTACCGAATCATACTTCAATGCTTGAAGTCAATTCAAAATAAGCTTAATGCATATGCAACAATAGCAATTGCTTTTGTTCCCTTGTCTAGATGACTTATAAGAATGCTGATTAACACTCTGTTTATACTAGCAGGAATCCCTGCTTGAAGGAACAAAACAGCGGAATGCCTTGAATGAAGAGCTAGAGAGGGCGCATGGAGAACTTCAGCATGTTATAGAAGACAGGGATCGATGCATAAATCAAATCCTGGCTCTTACAGAAGAGAATGGAAGGTTTAAAGAATTCACAGGAAAGTCAGCATGTGAACTTCAGATCCTTACTACCAAAGCAACTGCACTTGAGGTAATCTAGATTCTAAATAGAAGATTACTTTTCAGTCAAAACCATTAAGTGATTTCCTTAAATCTTGATTGAGTTCTTGCAGAATCTGGTAAATACTGTTGTAATATATGTAGATACTAGAAAGTGATTTAGTCGCTTATATGTTCTGTCTTTATATTTTTGAGATATTTCAATTCTGAAAGTGTTGTTGTCTGGGGAAATGTTTGTAGGAAAGCTACATGTCTCAAGCAGAACAAATCAAATCCCTACGTCAGCAACTTGATGTGGCAAACCAGAAATTGAAGGTTGGGGCTGAATTTTTCTGTCTGAAAGAAAATTCAATTAGCTTTCCTTTTTGTTTCTTTGTCATCTGGAGAAATATTTTTCTGTTTCCCATAATGGTATTTTTATTTCATCTTTTCCATGGGTTGTGGCAAAGATCTGTCATTATCATGTTTACAGTTGGAAGCTTTATATGACATCTGAAAATGTTTATCTCAAGTGCAGATGGCAAATGCTTCTCTCGAACTACAGAAACAAGAGGGGGCTGGATACTTGTCAAAGGTTGAGGATTTGCAGGCACGACTTGCAGAAGCAGAGCATCAACTACATGAAGGAGAGCTCCTCCGACGAAAGATGCATAATACTATTCAGGTAGTTACTAGTGCTAACATTGTAAATTCAAGTGCATGTATCTTTGGTTTATGCCAGTTCTAAGCTCTGAATCTGCTTGGTTCAGTATTGGATGGCCATGTATTACTCCCTAAAGATCCTTATGTTTTTTGGAATAGCTATTAGTTCTTTCTTCTTGAAATATTCCTTCATTCTGTGCTATTTTCTTCATAGATATTTTCTTCTGTATTTTTTTTCACAGTAATGGTCGTATTATATTAGCAAAAATTGCTGTGGCCATTCATGTTCAGCATTCATACATGTCAAAGCCAAAAAGTTGATTTGTTTCCAGAGACAATAGAAGGACATCCTCTGACATACACAAATAGTCGAACCATACTACCCTGTTTAAGAACATGTAGGTGTAAGTTATAATGAACTGATTTAGCAATAGAAGTATGTAGCAAAACATAAACAAAGAAAACCAAATTCAAGGCCCCTTAAGGGCTTGCATTGTAGGTTCTGCTTGGGTACCCAAGTTGCTAATTTTTCCCATAGAAGGGCTAGTAGAGTCTTCAAAGAGTGCAGGGTTAGTTGAGTCATCGGAGTCTTCATCGGAACTGGTAGCAGGGGATAGATTGAGCTGGGTTGAAATGTGTGCCAAAAGGTCAGATAGACCATTTAGAGTGATTGATTGTTTGAGTTGCTTATCTCTTAGATCAACTATGTTTACTCTAGATTCTTCCCAGTCTCAGATTGCCAGGTTGTGCTTGCCAACACCCAACATGTCCTTTCCCTTTGTCGAATTGCCCACCAGGCTTTGTTGTTTATTGGTTGTCTTCCACTTCTCCCATTCCAACATTGAATTGTTGGTTGTTCCTTTTACTACCTCAATTTCCCTTTTGTGTTGGTTGAAGTCATACCTCAATCCTCACATTTCCCCAAGCAAATAACAAAATCAATAGTCATGAGCCATTGTACCCTTCATTGCTTTTAACTTGTTGGAGCTCCTAAGGTACCAAAAGGGCACCTAGGACCAAAATTTCTAGAAACCACTTAACACTATCCCAACGATTCAATGTGTAAACCAAATATAGGGAGGAAAACTCATTGATTTGTCTTTCACACCATTTAACCGAAACACCTTCTCCAATTTCCATGCTAGATGGGACAAGAATTAAATCTATAGACTATAGTTGATGGAGGATTTCACACGCATGAGGATTGGTGGGAATTTCCTTCCCATTCATTACTAATGGGGGGTAGTTGTGTTGGAGTTACTTCACACACACCTAGGAGTTCTTTTTCCTAAGGTTTTTTCTTGTTTATTAGTCGTAATTAGTCATTATCCAATCTCCTATATTTTAGGGGAGAATATTCCACCTGGAGAATATTCTCTTTCAGTTGACACTTCAGTTTGACTAGTTGAGTTGAGTTTAGATGCTGCATTGGTTTTGTCACCATGCAACATTGGGATCATCACCATGTTAATTCGACCTTGCCTTGGTATCATCACCAAAGTGGCGCTTTAGCCTTGATTCCCTAAGTTAACTCTTCACTACTCTCTATTCAGTCAGTTAATTGAAGACTAGTTGACTAGTTAACTGAGACTGGGTGGTAGTTCACTCTTGTAACTGCCCGAGAGACTAGACTAGGTGGCAGTTTACTCCCGTAACTGCTGGTGTGTGTCCAAATCACTTTAGACCACCACTATGGCTCATTAGTTACTCATGTAACCTATATCTATTGTAAATTATTCACTCATTGAGTGTGGAATACGATTAATGAGAATTCTTCCATTCTTTCTCTCTTGCTTCTTTCTCAATTTCTCTCTGCAAATGTGTGTGCTATTTTCTAGCTAGATCTATTCTGTGCAGGTTCAACACATTTACAAGTTGGATGTAGCTCTTTAATCCTCCTTGTCGACCACATGCACGGTTCATGACATGTGGAGGGGAGAACCCTCTTTTCAATGCCTAAATCGCCTCCTTTGGGTGTTGTAGAACCTTAGGCCTATGAACCATGATCAAGGGATAGGGTGTGGGTATGCCATTACCTCCTCTTTGTTAAAACACAATCGCTTTTGTTTAGGGTAGCCACTTTGTTCACCATCTTGTTTGCATATGAATTGATCTCTCTTTGGACTTGGAAATGGTAGATAGTGTGGATTTTCTGGGCTAAGGAGAGGGCCCGTTGGATAATTTTGGTTAGTCTTCATTCTTTTGGAGGTTTTCCTATCCTTGGGGATCCAATGATAATGGATGAATCCCCCATGATTGTTGCTTTTTTGATTCCATATTCCACGAGCACCATGACTTTGTAAAGAGTGGAGGGTCTTTGCCTTGTTGTTAGAAGTAGTGCCAAAACCTCGAGCTATCTCTAATACTTGGTTTTCTTTGGGATTGAGAAGGATCCCCCTCACACTTGTGACCCAAAAATTGCTTGCCTTAAGGACAAGTGGGTGGACTTTGATCCACTTATGTCTACACAAGTCGCGAGATCGTATAAGATTATCCCTTAGGGTGCAACCACACATTTGACCACTACCTCAGTTGTCCCCATGGCAACTTCAAGCGGTCATAATGGGCCCTCATGTGAATTGAACTTTGGATATTGATGAGGAACTTCTCATTCCTCACCATTGTGTCCAAAACCTTTGGACTAAATTGGCTGGCCTTAAGGAGGACAAATGGGTGGGCTTTGATCCACTTGTGTGTGCACGGGTCACATGATCTTTCAATGCAACCACATTTGACCACTACCTCAGGTGTCTCCATGGAAACTTTAAGGGTCCATAATGGGCCTTCATGGGAATTGAACCTGTAGATTTTTGAGGAACTAGAAGGCCACCCAACATGTCTATCTTTTGACCTTTTGTTGGGCTCTAAGCTTAGTTTATCAAAGCTGTCCTTGTTGCTGTTTTAGGACAGCAAACAGGTCTGAAATTTCTGCCAAGAATTCTGCCTTCAAACTGATGGTTAAGTGCTCTTTTACGGTGCCCTTGCAAGTGTTTTAGTAACTGCTGTTAGCACATGCAAATAATACCTTAAAACAAATAACACTCCTCTAGGATCTTTACAAGCTCCTAATGCTGATATGAAACTAAGCATACATGAAAAATGAACAAGTGTAATTTTTGGTCAACATGACCTTGAATAAAATCCCCTCGGGGAAAACCAGTTTAGGATATATATAAGTATCTCGAGATATATATAAGTGTCTCGAGCAAGGTTACTAGAACCGGACTGGTCATTGAACCGGTCGACCCAAAAAACCAGAACCGAACCGGAACCGGATCAAAAAACCGGTCACTAAAAATACATAAAATATTTAAATTTTGAAAAAAAAACATATTCATGTGCATCCATGTGAATCCAAACCAGTATACAAAAAATTGCAAAGTTTCTCATATATATATATATATA
>JZKD02S1255806.1:107485-127967 GCA_000966675.3 Picea glauca
AAGACCATTGAGTACTATGTTCACCAATTCCTTCTCTAAAGTGATCTCTTCAATAGCTTGTAGTTGATCTCTTAACTGGGAGATTCTTACAAAGTATGATGTTATGTTGTCATCAACATTCATCTTCATGTCATGGAGCTCATTCTTCAGACTCATAACTTGTCCAATGTTTCTAATTGAGAAGAGATTTGTTAGGGCATCGTACATCTTCTTCGATGAGTCAAGATGGGAGATGTAGGGTATCAAGTGGTCTTTTATGGAATCCACTATGATACTGATGGCATTGATGTCAACATCTTTGAACTTCTCCATAGCTACAACGTTCTGTGGTTCCTTCTCTTCTCCCTCTTCAAACTCCGGCTTCACGATTTTTCCTTTCACGATATCCAATACTTTATTCTTGGCAAGGATGAGGTCAATCCTTGTCTTCCATGCTTTGAAGTTAGAGGCTCCATCTAACTTGTTCTCAGACTTCATAGAGTTAGTCATGGCTGCTTGACTTGGTCAAACCTTAGATTTGATAAGAAATTCAAACTTCACGTCTTGGCTTGCTGAGAGTATCAGGAGATGCGCTAGGCTAGGGCGCATTGATCTGTCTGGAGATTAGGTCAATCTCTTCACTTAAGGTGCTTCAACAAGAGGTTTAGGGTTTCTGCAACTGCTCCTGCTAGTAACCCTAGCGGCAGTGTCTTGGGAGTTGCTTTTATTAGTAACCCTAGCGATAGTTCCTCAACGAGCTCAATATCCTAGCGGCTATGTTTCCTTCCAGCGTTTAGATTGAATGAAGGAGATGTGGGCCCATAACTTGTTAGAATATAGAAGATTGTGCTCATTTTACCATTGACGATACCTTCGTCATCCAACCATAGGCCGAAGCCTCCCTTCGAGCACCTTAACCTTGACTGAGAATTACTCCGGAAGCAAAACCTAGGCTATATATCCAAACAAGGTGTAACACATCTTCCTCCAAGGATAGCGCACCAACAATAGCTGGTCAGATAGTCTAAATCCTAGCCAAGAGATAGTCCAAGCCAATACCGAAAACTAGCTGCTGCTGCAGCTGTATCTGCAACCCTCCTCCACATGTGCGCACCAAACTGGGAACTGCAGTGCACACCAATTGGGAACTGCAATTCTGAGATGTGTCAAAATGAGAATTGGCGCCTTGTATTTATATTGGTTTTACCAGATTTGCTAGGGCCGACTTCTCCTTCTGGATATGTGTCTGTTCAGTATATTATTATTATTTCTGGTCGACTTCTTCTCTTGGAGGCTAATAACCTAATATAAATTATCTTCATGAGCCGACAAGACTTCTAGGGTTATTAGCCATCTCATTAGGGTTTTCTCTTGCTTTTCGGAGTCTTTTATTCTCGTTAGGCTCACACGTGGAGGTAAATACCTCCCGCAACTATCGTAATATTAACATATCTGCCTCTGACCTGGTACATAAATCCTGTAAGCCTTGGAGTTCTCACTGTACTCCACAAAAACCCCTTTCTTGCCTGAGGGTTCCATCTTTGTTCTCTTTTCCTTAGGGACATGAATATACACTGAACACCCATATATCCTTAGATGCCCAACTTGAAGTTTGATCCTCAAGAAGACCTCTACAGGAGTCTTGTCCTTCAAGATAGCATGTGGACACCTATTTTGAATATACACGACAATGGAGGTAGCTTTTGCCCATAAAGAATTTGGCAAATCTTGGTCAAACATCATGGCTTTCGCTGCCTCACAAATTGTCCCGTTTTTCTTCTCAACAAATCCATTTTGCTAAGGGTTATATGGTATTGTCAACTGTCTCTTGATTCCTGCTTCCTTGCAGAAATCCTCAAACTGGAGAGATTCAAACTCTCCTCCATTGTTTGTTCTAAGGCTTTTGATGTGTTCCCCTGTCTGCTTTTCAATAAAGGCTTTATATTGTTTGAATTTATTAAATGTGTCACTTTTAACTTTAAGGAAATATATCCAACATTTTCTTGAGTTATCATCAATAAAAATGACATAATACAAACAACCATTGAGTGAGGGAGATGACATGGGACCACATACATCATAATGAACTGGATCTAAGATGCCTTGAGCTCTGTTGTCACTACTAGGAAATGCTTTCTTTATATTTTTACCTAGCATGCATCCTTTGCAAATTTCATTTTTACTAAGAGAAATAAAGGGCATGCCACATACCATGTTCTGTAGATCTGGAAGTGCTTTGTAATAAAGATGTCGAAGTCTTCTGTGCCACAATTCGTTGGAGCTAGTCGCATCATGAGCCAATGCTTGAACTAACTGACCTATCACGACGTACAATCCACCTCTGCGAGTCCCAATGGGTTCTGCAGTACTCAAGTGGCTACCTTTAGCCCATAGTAGTGCCTTCCTGTCCTTGAAGATCACCTAATATCCCTTGTCCTAAAGGGTTGCAACTAAAAAAAGATTCTTCTTGAGCCCTGGAACATATAATACTTCATCAGCATGAAGCTTAGCTCTAGATTCGAATCTAACGGAGATAGAGCCTACTCTCTCTATCTTGTAACATTTGTCATCCCCAAGCTCATCCTGCTCTGCAAAGGATGAAATTTGAGAGGATCTCCTTGTACACTATCATGTGCTTTGATGCACCATTGTTTACTAACCAAGTTTTCGTCCCTGTGGTAACTGTACTGGATAAAGCAGAGACCTTGTAATATTCTTTTCTAGTTTCTTTTTCATTTGAAGGACTTTTCTGTTTTCGTTTGGATTCATCATCCTCGATAGTTGAGGCATGATGTTTCCCTTTCCTTGGATTTTTCTTCCCATACCAGTAGTTTCTAGCAAAATGACCCAACTTATTGCAACTAAAGCTTTTAATCTTAGATGTATCAATACTTTTTCCTTTGAACATACCTTTGGTGTTTGACTTCCCCTGAGAGCCTTTCTGCAAAGTAAGTTTCTTCTTTTCCTTGAATCTTGATGCTAATGCTGAATGCTCTTCTTTGGTTGGCTCTCTCCTGGTAGCAGTGCGACTCTCCTCTTGGAGGCAATCATGCCATAACCTCTCAAATGTGGGTTGAATCTCTCTCCCACTCACACTGGATAAGAAGGTCTCCCATGAAGAAGGAATACCATAAAATATGTGGCCTGCACTAAGTCATTGTCGTCCACTGTGACCCTTGTGACCAAAAGATGATCTCTGATCTAGGTTATCCTCGAACATAAAGATGCTATTGGTTCATCTTTCTCCATCTTCAAATACTTAAGCTTGTGCTTAAGTGTCCTTTTTTGACTTGGACCCTGTTTATCCATACAGTTATCCATACAGTCTTTGGCAGTCACTAACGAAGTCATCGCTGACATTATACTGTCTTTGACCGAGTCAAAGATGATTCGTTTGGCCTTTGCTTGACTCTTCCTGAATGCTGCTCTTCCTGCATTACTGATGGGTTCCTCCACCACTCTGGTCACATACTATTCAAGATCATGGTTCTGCAAAATATTTGTTATCCGGAGCTTCCACACATCGAAGTTGGCAACTCCTTCGAGCCTATCCTCGACCCTAACTAAAATGGAAGATGCCATGGACCTCACATCGGAAACTTAATCAAGCTTGCTTGGATCTGTGTGTACTCTGCTGTTGCACTTCAACAAGCTTATCACACCCTAAGCTCTAATACCATGTTGAATTATGAGCTTGATTTCTTATGCGGATTATTTCTTTAAATTCTTCAACACTTTTATTCTAGCTTAATATATTTCAACAATAAAGAATCAAAACTGAATAGCAATAACCATGTAGATACATAAACATGCACATCAACAACACATGTACCCTAGGGGAAACCTGTACAGTTAGAAAAACCCCAACAAACGATATTCCTTTATTGCATTAATAATGTATGATTACTTACAAAATATCCACCATGAATACTCTGCTCTTAAAGAGCTTGCCAAGTTGACTCTGACCTGATTGTGTAACTAAGAGACCTTGTTGATATCTAAACTTCTGTCACAGACCAGAATTCAAGATGTATCCGAGTTGTCTTCAAAGATTGAGATACGCTGCCTTTTATGGATTGATATATCAGCTTTGATATGGGCTGTTATTGCTGCCTCTATTTGTTTGATACGTGCTTCTGTTTAGCATTGATATAGCTGCCTTTAATATGTTGATACGTGCCTCTGTATAGCATTGATATAGCTGCCTTGGATGTGCTGATATGTGCCTTTGCATAGCACTGATATAGATGCCTTTAATGTGCTGATACGTGCTTCTGTATAGCACTGATATATCTGCCTTTAATGTGATGATATGTGCATCTATATAGCACTGATATAGCTGCCTTTAATGTGTTGATATGTGCCTCTGTATAGCACAAATATTGCTGCCTCTATTGCTTCACCCTTACCCTGCATAACAATTGTAGAGAAGAGAGGGGTCGACCTCTGCTTATAAAGGAGTGAAAAAAAGAAGAGGAGAGGACTTGAACTAGAGGTAAGAAAGCATGCTTGACATAACTCAACTTCACACTTTAGTTCGAAAATAGAACTAGACTTGAGACTTTAGTTACAACTCACCCTTGACTTGGCATGCATGCGTACTAACTTAGCATGCACATGTCATGCATGCATGCAACATGCAACTAGACATGCATGCAACATGCAACATGCGACAACTTTGACAACTTTGACTTTGACTTCGACTCTTTACATGGCAATTCGAAATTCTCTTCATGGTGGATAATGTTACATGTGCCAACACACTAAATCAATACATTTATATCATTTGCAATATTAGGAAAATTGTTTGTTTCTAACTCATAGGTATTTTATATTCAACATAACTTTTGCTAGATGCCTTGACTTTTGTTCATGGCTCACAAGGCTGGACTAGGCTGATAGAGGTTGTACATTCCTTCTGACTTTTGCACTAGTCTATCTATGCTCACAGAGGTTGTACGTTCCCCCGGACTTTTGTACTAGATTGTCTATGGTCACAGAGGTTGTATGTTCCCTCTGACTTTTGCATTAGACTTACATAGCATCTTGTTCGTCCTGACTTTTGGTTTGACTCACAGAGGTTGTACGTTTCCCCTTGGCTTTTGTCAATACCTCACAAGATTGGTTGATTCTCCAAATCTTCCTGGCTAGCCTTAGGGTGGCCCATATGGCCTCTCATTGGAGAATGACCGTCGATGTTGCCAAATTTAACACCAAGCAATAGCACTAACACACAAAGATTGAAGCCTCAAGCCTCCTTGCGCCCTCCATGAATGAGTGCGCCCAAGCTAGC
Source organism: Picea glauca (assembly GCA_000966675.3). Lineage (NCBI taxonomy): Eukaryota > Viridiplantae > Streptophyta > Pinopsida > Pinales > Pinaceae > Picea > Picea glauca. The sequence goes on from JZKD02S1255806.1 coordinate 112,758, forward strand.
TCCAACAATGCCTCCATTCTCCACTTGATGCTCCTCTCCAAACTCTCCAAGTGAAACAATGAACAATGAATGCTTCTCTCAACCCTTGCGCCCCTCAGCCATCCTTAGCCAAACCTAGAGATCAATGGCTTAGATCATCTCTAGCCATCAATCTAGAGATCAATGGCTTAGATCATCTCTAGCCATCTCTAATCAATGGGTGAGATCTTCTCACAAATATCTCTCTTAGAAACCCACTTTTGGTTAAGTTTCCTAAGTTTGTTTTATGTCCCTTAATCAAATTTCACTTTTGACTTAAAACTCCAAAGTCAAAGTGAAATTAGACATAAAGTAAAGTACAAGGGTCAAATCATTTCCCTCTTGTGGTTAGAGAGACACAGCCACAAGGGGACCACTTCCCAAGGTACACCAAAACTCAACAGAACCTCGGTCAATGATGAGAAACTCTTTGTTCCTCACCATTCGATCTAACCCTTTTGGGCATAGATATACAATTCCTGCCCTTAATATATCTTTGCTCCTTTCTGTTTTCATACCTCATAATTTTATTTGTCTATGGCTGCATTTGGCGATAAATTTGGACTTCAAACTTTAAATGTTGAATTATAACTTGTCCTTAAAATAATTTGTGAAGTTGAAGTTGGTGATAAAGAATTTCTGATTTCTGAGAGCTGTTCTGAATTGCAAAATTATGCATTTTCAATTTCTGTAAATTTCAAGGCAATTTTCTGTTTTTTGAAGATTCTTTAAATCCTCTAGATTTATGTAGCTTATCTGATGCCCAAGTTTAGTGTTTTGAGTGCCTAATAATGCAGTGAACACTATCTCAGAGATGCTATATTTGTACACATGAGCCCTTTTTAACATCTTTAAGATCTATGCCCATATTTAATTCTAAGTTCTCATTATTTGGTGCAAGCATTGTACACATAATGTTAAACTTAGTGTATTCTGAAATTTTTAAACCATGCATCCTGACGAAATTTGCTAGTCAAGAATGTATCCAGTTTAATTGTTTTTCCAGTCGAAGCACATATTGGGTTTAATTCCCTGTTACCATGTATTCTGTTTATGTTTATATCTCAAGTTCTAAAATACTTTAGAATTTACTCCTATCTGACAATCTCAGAAGCTCACTACTGAACTTGTGTAATTTGTATTTCCTTACAAGTTCATTACTGAAGTTGTATAATCTGTATTTCCTTACAGGAACTTAAAGGCAATATTAGAGTGTTCTGCAGAGTGCGGCCAATGCTTCCTGATGATGAAGAATCTGGTTCAGAGATTCCTGTGGTTGAATATCCAAATTCAATGGAACTTCAAGGCCATGCTATTGAACTTATTCAGCCACAACAAGGTGTTTCCTTAGCTCATGATGCCTTGTTTGCAGTTTAGTCCTATTATTTGTAACATTGTTTGAAGACTAAATATTTGTTGCTACTTTTATTTTCAGGACAAAAGTATTCCTTCTCATTTGATAAAGTATTTGGTCCTGAGGTTACCCAGGAAGATGTATTTATTGACATATCTCAACTTGTACAGAGTGCATTGGATGGTTACAAGGTGAGCTGGATTTTTTGTTTGTGCTATAGACTTTTGTTTTTTTCCATGTTACAAAGCTTGGGTCCCCTCATTTCGAGGATGGTACCCAAAGTAAACCCTAGAATCTTCAGGGCATGAGGCTGGTCAACAAGGCTTGAAGCCATTACAACAATATACTCACATGAGCTCAACATGTCACTTTATGAGAATTGAACTCGGGTGGGGAGGATGAAAATCATTCCTCACAACCACCTAAGTTAAACCCAATTGACTAAAATTTTATGCATTGGGATCTGCTTGAGGAATATAATTTGTTAGACTCTCTAGCTCGAAAGTGAGAGTGAGAGTGTTGGTACCTTGCTAGTGCCACATTATACTCAAGAGTTCAACATATACATAATATACTCATTTAAGAGTTTAACGTGTCACTTGTGGGAATTGAACCTGGGTGGGAGGATAACAACCATTCCTCCCAACTAGACCCAATTGAATTTTTTTTTTTGGAATTGGGATCTGCGCAGGGAATATAATTCGTTCCTCTTTCTAGCCTCAAAGTGAGAGTGAGAGTGATGGTACCTTGCCAATGCCACATAATATACTCATTTAAGAGCTCAACATAGACACAATATACTCATTTAAGAGCTCAACATACACATACTATACTCATTTAAGAGCTCAACATGTCACTTGCCGGAATTGAACCTAGGTGCGGAGGATAACAACCATTCCTCCCAACCATCCAAGCAAGATTGAATTGACATTTTAATTTTATTTAGTTGCACATCTGTTTGTCATTTTTTACAATCTATATTTGTTATAACTTATGACCTTTTCAAGATCATAGAATAATCTCTCATAGTTATGGTTTAAAATCAATCACTCATCTCAGTTAGGTAATTGATTAAAAAATAATACCACTTTTAGACATGTATAATGTATGATGCCATGATTCAACTTCTCATATTAGGATAACTTACTGGATAGCAATTAGAAATCAAAGCATAAGATTGATATTTTCCATTGTCTACATTACGTTTAATCTAATGAAAATAATACCACTTTTAGACATGTATAATGTATGATGCCATGATTCAACTTCTCATATTAGGATAACTTACTGGATAGCAATTAGAAATCAAAGCATAAGATTGATATTTTCCATTGTCTACATTACGTTTAATCTAATGTTCCTTGTTGTAAGGAGCCATTATAGTGTGTGCATCTATTACTCTTATCTTTACATACACTTTAATAAATTTCACAAAATCCTAAGCACAAAATAGCATGCAAAATCTATGCTATTATGCTACTTCAAGATTTGCAAAGTTAAATGCTAAAAAATTTAAGAAAAACATAAAATGCAATACCAAAATTTAAGTACGATTTATGTCTAGAATCAAGATCCAAATATAAATAAGAATGAGAATGTTAACAAGAATATTAATGTGCTAATACCCCAGAGACCTACATGCTTAGTAACTAGCTTTGCTATTTTTTTTCAAAATAATTTGATAATTGGCGATTTGTAAGGACTAGAGATTAAATTCGCTAGATTTAGTCAATTTAATCACCATGTCCATTGAAAAGTAAACTTTGTTGATTGTAAACATGTGGTAATAAGGCATGTTGTCATTGTAAGTGTCATGAGAATGATGACAAGACATATCGTCCATTGTATGAGATTCTATCGTTAGTATTAAGTTCTCTTAGAGTGTTTGTTGCTGCTATTGAGTTCTTTTAGAACATGGGATGAAAACATTTATTGCTATGGTTCAAAGGTCTAGCGACCTTGTTTGTTAGAGTTTGATTGGGCTAGGGTTGAGAGAGTGCAACTCCTATGACATTTCATCAGATGGAAATGGATAGTCCCCATGTCTATGGTGGATATTATGTTTCTAGATGTGCAGAAAAACCAATTTGGTGATTGCCCCCTACGCCTTGAGATTGTTTTTAGCTTGGTCTCACCTCCATTGTGTTTGGGTCTATGCGTGCTTAGTGGTGGTCCGAGATTGACACTCGTACCTAGCCTATTGCTTATCAAAGGGCATTGCTTTGGCTAGTCCCCTTGGGCGAGGGTTTTAGATCTTTGACATTCATTGGCATCTTGGTGGATTGTCTCCCCTTGTTTAGATATTCACTTAATGCTCTTGGTTGCCTACTACATACTTTGTAGTCACTGAATATGATCACCCGGGACCACATTTACAAGGCAGTACACACATATCTCTTAGACAAACCCATTGGGCTTGGTACTCCGAAAGATGGCCCTTAATGTAGAGCATTTCATGAAGTTGAGGGCTGCATTTATTATTTGACCTTCATATGCTCATCATCGTTGGATGCATGCTCTTTGCAATACCCTTGGGTTAGTTCAAAATGGGTTTTGATAGACTTAAGGTTGATGCAGATCACCAGATCAACCAATTAGACATGATTTGACAACTATGTCATCTTTGGGAAGTTGAGATAGGAGAATTTCTTTTTTCTTTACCCCCTGTACAATGATATCCGCGGGTGGTTTCATTCCCTTTTTTGGGAGTCATACACACTTTCCAGTTTCTTCAAGTACTTTGATCCCATAGGAGGCCCCTAGGCTTTGATCCCATAATCTTTGCCTACCCCCTAAACTAGTCTCTTGCTAGAGGATTACCTCCTTTTCGTGCTTCCATCTACTAGTGATACCAAGATACAAATCATTAGTACTATAGCCTTTGGCTTGAGATAAGTGTGAGCTCGGGTCTATCACCACCTCTTAGTGACCCCAATGATATGGATATTCTAGACCTCACACAAGCAGCTAGGAGAGGCATGTTGAAGTTTGAGTCGCTTCGGAAGATATTCCTATTATATTTGTAATGACAAAACCCTAAAAGACATTGTTATTATATTTGGCCCTATTGTGCCTTTGTAAAAGTCGACTCTATTTTGCCTAGACAAGTCAATTGTAAATTATAAGGGTAAATTGTCAAGTTGGCCTCGACTTAATTAAGGGGGAAGTCCAATGTGTATTTATAAGGAGTCTAGGTGCCTCACTTGGGATAATATACAACACAAGCTCTCTATCTCTGCAGTGCACAAGTTTGGGGAGGATAACCAGTGGCAAGGAGAAGATGTCATAGTGGCCTATCTTGGTCAAGTGGTGCACTACTTTGTTTTGCTCGATCTAGGCTTTCTGGTTTAGCCTCTATTATGGTGAGGTCTCTCCTGTAAAGATATTGTACTTGTTAAAGAATCTATACTAAAGAAATTTTGCTGGGCCTTCTTCCCCATGAGGGTTTCCCAGGATAAATATTGTGTAATGTTGTGGATGTCTTTCTTTCAATGATCCTTATTGTTATGGGGTTATTGTTTTAATGCTTTAAAGTTAAAGAATGCATAACATCTTAATTGCTATAAGAGAATTTTAACATGGTACTAGAGTAGGCCTGAAAGAAGTCATTTGCACAGTAAATAGAAGCTACTGTAACTGCAAAACCCTAGAAGGTGACATCACACATTTTCAGGAGGAGTTTGATCAAGCCAAGACCATCAGTGAACTAGTCTTAGGAGAGCGCATCTTTCCCATGGAGCAAAACTAAAAAAATTCAAGTTTTAAAATTTAGGGTTTTCTTATAAAAACCCTAGATGTCTTGGCAACTACTCTCTAGTAAGCTTATAAACTCTTGTTCTTTGAAAAAGTTTTTATTATATCTCTGGTCAAGGGTAGGATGGCACCTAACACCAAGCTTGATGAGAAGCTTGAAGAAGCTGATAACTTTCGAGAATGGAAGTATAGAGTAATGTTCATTCTCGAAGAAAATGACTTGGAAAATCTCGTGAAGGAAGAAGTTCCAGAGCCAAAGGGAGATGAAGCCAAAGCTAAGGATAAGAAGGATATGGTGAGGGCAAAGAGAATCATTATCGATTCTATCAAGGACCATTTGACCCCTCACGTCTCATCACTAACAACTCCAAGCAGAGGTTCGATGCCCTATCTTGATTGTTTGAAGGAAAGAATATCAATCGGAAGATGACCTTGAGGACACAACTCAAGAGTGTAAATCAATCATACTTCACCATTCAATCATACTTCACAAGGGTATCTCAGATCAAGGAGCAACTTGAAGCCATTGGAGATACGACTAAAGAAGTCGAGTTAGTGATGACCACCATGAATGGTCTACCCAGATCTTGGGAATCATTTATCCAAGGAATTTGTTCAAGAAGAAAGCTAACGAAATTCAGTAGACTATGGGGGGATTGCACTCTGGAAGAAGCAAGGTTGGTGGCAAGAGAAGAGAAACTAGGAGAAGAAGAAAATCAAGCCCTAGCAACTCTTGCTAGAAAAGGAAAGAGCAAGAAAGAAGTACACTCACACAAGAAACCCCACAGACCTCAGAAGTTGTAGAAGTTCAAGAAGGATTTCTCAAATTATAGATGCTTCATCTGTCAAAAGATGGGACACATTGCTATACATTGTCCCTAGTCTAAAGATAAGGTCAAAAAAGGAAAGCATGGAAAACATCATGCTCATGCCACAGAGGATTATCATGATAAATCAAGAGAAGAAGACACAAGTGAAGAATACGTATTGATCTCAGCTATTACAGGTACAATCACTCACGAAAGTGATACATGGCTTATTGATAGTGGTGCTTTTAAGTACATGATTGGTTTCAAGGAGTCTCTCTCAGATCTAGTTGAGAAAGATTCACCTCACAAGGTGAAGCTTGGTGATGATTATCAATATCCCATCAAAGGTGTAGGAGAAGCAACCTACAAGCTAGAATCTGGAAAACCCTTAAAGATGAAGGATGTTTTGTTTGTACCTGGTTTGAAGAAAAAATCTCCTTTCTATCTCAGCTTTAGATGAGAAAGGATTCAGAGTTGCATTTATTGATGGTGAAGTACTTATGTGGCCAAAAGGAAAATCTATTGATGATGCCATAATGATTGGTGTCCAAGAAGGAGGATTATACAAGTTGAAGGGACACTCAGTATCCACATTAGTACATAGTATCGTCACTCCAAGTGAACTATGACATCGAAGGTTTGCTCACATACATAAGAAGGCGTTATCGATTGTGAGCAAGATGGTGACAGGTTTCCCTAATATCCAAGTGGACCATGAAGGCATATGCAAGGGATGTGCACAAGGCAAGAACGTGAAGAAGCCATTACCCAACAACGATAGCAAGGCCAAAGGATTGTTGGACATCATACACTCAGATGTGTGTGGACCTATGTCAATCGCCTCCCTTAGCAGGTATGTTTATTATGTTTCTTTTATTGATTATTACTCATGTAAAACTTGGATATATTTTTTTGAAAGCTAAGAATGAAGTGTTCAAACTCAAAGAGTTCAAGACTCTTGTTGAAAATCTGTCGGAAAAGAAAATCAAAATACTAAGATTAGATAATGGAGGAGAATTCACATCAGATGAATTCAAAGCATTATGTAAGGAAGTTGGGATTAAGAGGGAGCTCTCTACTCCCTACAAACCTCAACAGAATGGCGTGGCAGAAAGGAAGAATCGTACTACCATGCAAGTAGTGAAAGCCATGATTCATGACCAAGACCTTTCGATGCATCGGTCGGCAGAAGCTGCTAAATTTGTCGTGTATGTACAAAACAAAAGTCCCCATTGTGTACTTGGGAACAAGACTCCAAAAGAGATGTTCACAAGTGAAAAGCCATAAGTCAGCCACTTGAGGATATTCGACTGTCCTGTTTATGAGCATGTCTCCAAGGACAAGAGATCGAAGCTAGACCCTTCAAGTAAGAAGGGTATATTTGTTGGATACAGTGAGACATCGAAGGCATATAGAGTTTACATCCCTGGTCACTGTCAGATTGAGACTAGTAGTTTACATCCTTTGATGAAGATGCAACTTTCAGTAGGTCAAGACAAAACCGTTTAGATGAGATCCATGATGAGGAGCCTATAGCTCCCAGGATTGCAGATGGAGAGGGAGACACATATATTGTACAACCAGAGCGTGATCAAGAAGATCATGACATGGCAGAATCACAAAGACTTGAGGATGCCCCTTAAGAGCAGACTAGGGAAAGAAGACCTTCTTGGGCTCATGAAATCATTCAGGACACAAAAAAGTATGGTGCCCTAGATGGAACCTTCAGAGAAAGCAAGAGACCAAAACCATACTCTAGTTACGTGGCATTATTGAGTGACATTATTGATGTTGAGCCAACTTGTTATGAATAGGCTGTAGGAAAGAAAGGATGGAAGGAGTGTTGATGATTACAGCTGTGTGAGACATCCTCCAGGACATAATTTGAGTGAGTCGGCCTATGAGGAAGCCCATGAGTTGGGTGTGTTGTTCCTTTCTGAGACAAAGATGGAACGTTGTGTGCCCCTATGTGGGGTGAGGAAGCCCATGAGTTGGGTGTGCCCATGAGATGGGTGTGTTGTTCCTCTTTGAGACGAAGATGGAATGTTGTGTGCCCTTGTGTGTGGGGTGAGGAAACCAATGTGTTGGGTGTGCCCATGAGATGGGTATGTGGTTCTTCTCTTAGACGGAGATGGAACGTTGTGTGCCCCTGTGCGGGGTGAGGAAGCCCATGAGTTGGGTGTGTCGTTCTTTATGAGACAGAGATGAAACGATGTACTGGTCTCCTTTGTGCAGAGACTTGAGATGATGTGATACTCCAGATGATTCTCTTGTGAGACGCAATGAGATAGAGATCTGCTGAGTAGGATATGCTTGTGGTTGAGCACAGGTGAATGTGATCCTTGTGGCTGAGCACAGGTGAATGTGTCTGCAGATGATTCTCTTGTGAGATGCAATGAGATAGAGATCTGTTGACTTGGACGTCCATGTGGCTGAGCACATGTGGGCGCGCCCCTAGTGGTTGAACACTAGTGGGTGTATGAGATCCCTTGCTCTATTGTCTAAGAGACAAACTTACCCGTAACCCTAATTGTAATGTAAAGGGTACAGGTCGGCCCCACCATAAAGTAAAAGATAATTAATAAGATAATTAATGTAAAAGATAATTAATATGGTAATTATTAATTATATTTTGAGTTATTGAGGTTGGTCCTATTGTGCCAAAAGATACATCATTTGATGTGATATGTCTATTATAAATAAAGGTGAATCCCCATTGAGGAAACACACTTATCATTGTTCAATCTCATGATTTCAGAAGTTGTGGTTTGAAATTATGAGAATTACAACGCTCTCTTGTGTGCTTTGTGTAGAGACTTGAGATGATGTGATACTCCAGATGATTCTCCTGTGAGACGCAGTGAGATAGAGATCTGCTAAGTAGGACATGCTTGTGGCTGAGCACAGGTGAATGTGATCCTAGTGGTTGAGCACTGGTGAGTGTGTCTCCAGATGATTCTCTTGTGAGATGAAATGAGATAGAGATCTGTTGACTTGGACGTCCATGTGGCTGAGCACATGTGGGCGTGCCCCTAGTGGTTGAGCACTAGTGGGTGTATGAGATCCCTTGCTCTATTGTCTAAGAGACAGACTTACCCGTAACCCTAATTGTAATGTAAAGGGTACAGGTCGGCCCCACCATAAAGTAAAAGATAATTAATGTAAAAGATAATTAATATGGTAATTATTAATTATATTTTGAGTTATTGAGGTCGGTCCTAGTGTGCCAAAAGACACATCATTTGATGTGATGTGTCTATTATAAATAAAGGTGAATCCCCATTGAGGAAACACACTTATCATTGTTCAATCTCATGATTTCAGAAGTTGTGGTTTGAAATTATGAGAATTACAACACCCTCTTGTGTGCTAGGTTTGGTGATGGTGTGGGAGGTTTTTCTCTTGAGAATATAACAAAGGATTGGCTGGGTTTTCTTCCCTTGTTGAGAAGGGTTTCCTAGGATACTTCTTGTGTTCTTGTGCATGGTTATTCTTGTGATCTTGGTTTGCTGCAGTAGTTATGCTTCAATTTATGCTAAATAGTAAGAAAATTAAAAATGCATCAACTTACCATAAAATCAACATGGTATCAGAGCAGACTTGAAGAAGATCATTGCATAGTCAAATGTAGGATTCATTTCAATCTACAACAGGCTGTGAGAGTTTGAAAATTGGTGACACCCCCTTGCAGGATTACTAGAGGTGTCCGCATGCTACTGTTGGGAGGCCAATCTGAATTAATATGTAGAACCGTGACTATTTTTTTTGTGTGGCTCGTTGGAGGGCGGATCTTACCCTAGAGAAAACTGTGGCACTTGAAGCTATACCGTGAGGCTTCGAGGGATTGTTACAGTCCAGCTGCATACTATTGGAGAAATAGTTGGCAATTGAGGTAGAGGAACCCAGAGCAGAGGAGAGCAAGGGGATGAGCTAAGAATTGAGGGTCTTCATCACTTCCCACATTTCAGATCGGATCAGCTCCGATGGCCAACCCCTCCCTTGTTGTTATTCCAAGAAACTTTCGATTGTTGTGAAGAGCTAGAAAGAAGAGAGAAAGGCTTTGATGATGGAACTGTCAGCTATGGAATGGATGATGGAGATGATATCTATATGTCGTCTTGGACATGGACAATCATTGGGCCACATAATTCAATGCATGATGGCCGTATCTACTAGCTAAAATTATTCTATGACAAGGACTATCTAAATAATTCCCCAACTGTCAGATTCCTTTCTTGGATCAACATGACATGTGTGAGTAAGAATTCTAACAACAGACTCATAATGAAGAAGGGCCAGACCTTTCTGAGGTGAAATCCAAGGCTGCCGCAACCCAAAATCTGAGGTAGTATTTGGCCTAAAATTGCAGACCTGTGGCAATGAACAACTGAGGCTTGAGGTAGCAAGCATGGTACAGATTCGAGCTGCTATTGGCAACAATATTATCACATGTCTGAAGTGACTTTATGACAATTTTGAAGCAAACTTAAAAGATCAAATTTCTGAGGCTGCGATGAAGGACAAATTGAACCACATATCTGAGACAAGTATAAGGACTATTTTGGAACAAACCTATGCAAAGTTTAAAGCTTTTTTAGATCTGGTACATGAGTAACTTTTGGTGAGCTACAGGGGTAACATTTACTGTGAGTCTTTGGAGCATCCTAAGCATGTTTCAGGACTGTCTTTGAAGCAATTATCAAAGCTTTCTAAGCAAGAGTTCTAACACAAGTTTCAGAGCAGTTCAAGTGGAGATTTCAGATCTATCTTGGCAAAAGACTTAACTCAACAAGGAAGCAGAGTATAATGGTTGTATTTTGATCAGTTCAAGGTCATAGTTTTTGTAGACCTAAAACTACAATGTTGATGCAGACCTAGTTAGAGATATGTATGGTACTAGGTGGCTACAGGGGTAAACAAGTTTGGTATAAAATAGAGCAGTGGCAGGTGGCCACAAGAAGCTACAACAACATAATTTGCCTTCTAGTCTATGGAAAACAAGCGAGGAATGTCATTGCTCATCATGACATTGACAAACAAGCAAAATCTCCATTGGTGTACACTCTCAGGTATGCACTTGTATATATATTATTTGCATCATTGTCATAAGGGTACTTGCAGGAGGAAGGAACCCTTGGTGCAATCATGGACCCAGAGGGATCTCAGTGCATTCAAATGAACAACACACTGGAAGTGAAGACTCAAGGTTTGATTATTTTAATTAGCATGCCTCTAACCTACATTTCTAAGGTTGCTACATTACAAGTAGGTATTGTAGTTGTAACAACAATCCTTAAATTGTTTTGATTCTAGAGATGTACTCATGAATCTCCTCTAGGAGATATTCTTGTCTTGTTTCCTTGTTCCAGGCAGGTTAACAACAAAGGAAGATGGTTATCCTTCAGACTTTAGAGCGAATCACTTGAGGGAGACAATTATTGATCCAATTACTCCAGTTGATATTCCCAGAAACGTTGCAGTAGGCCATGAAAGGCCTGTCTAATCTCAACTAACTCTGCAAGGGGCAGAGGGACATGCAACTGATGGAAGTGTTGAGAAATATAAAGCGAGATTTGTAGCCAGAGGATTCCCACAAATAGAGGGAGTTGTCTATGATGAGACATTTGATCTAGTAGCCTGATACACTTCCATCCGTACTATCGTCCATGAGTTGGAAACTACATCAGATGGATGTAAAGACAACCCTTCTCAATGGTGAGATTGAGGAAGAAGTTTGCATCGAGCAACTCGAATTATTCGTGATATACAAATGAGAAATCTCATGTGTACAAGTTGAAGAAAGCCTTGCATGGACTAAAGCAGACACCTCGTGCTTTGTACGAGAAGATGCATGGATTCTTGATGAGTTTGGGTTTCAGCAAGAGTGTTGTTAATCCAAACCTATATTATTACATTGTTAGTGACAAAAGCTTGATTGTGGTGACTTATTCAGGAAGCCTTGTTGTTGGATACAAGCAAGCTTTGACTTCTGATTTCGAGATGAAGGATCTGGGTATGATGCACTACTTCTTGGGACAAGAAGTATGACAGAGGATCGATGAGATTTTTCCGAGTCAAGGAAAATATACAGTGGGGATATTAAAGAAGTTCAGTGTGACAGAATGCAAATCCATGCCTACACCGATGGTGATGGATTTGAAGAAAATGAATGATGATGATTTAGACAAGATTGATTGGATCACTGATGTATCTGGTTAACACTAGACCTGATATATGCTATGTAGTGAATGTACTTAGTCAATTCATGAGTCAGCTGAGACAGACTCATTGGATAGCAGCGAAACATGTATTGAGATATCTACGAGGCACAGTTGGATATGGCCTGAGATATACGTCCAGTGTAGACTTGAGTTTGTAGGAATATGTCGATTGGGCAGGAAGCGTAGTGGACCTAAAGAGCACATTCGGTTATTGGTTTACCTTGGGGTTTGCCATGGTTTCCTGGCGCAACAGGAAACACAGCCTTGTAGCCTTGAATACTGCAGAAGTCGAGTATACAACATTGAGTGTGGCAGTCCACGAAGTAGTGTGGCTTCACAAGCTTTTGATAGATTTATTTGATCATGAGATGGATCCTATTATTGTGATAACCAGAGCTATGTGAAGCTCTTTGAGAACCCTGTGTTTAATGATAGATTGAAACACATTGAGATACAAATATCATAATATCAGAGACATGGTGCAGAGGAAAGCAGTAAACGTGCAATACCTTTCTACACATGAACAAATTGCAGATATCTTCACCAAATCGATTGCCAAGACGAAGTTCGAATTCTTTCGTGAGAGACCTGGCATGGTGGGGAATACCTCCCTAGCTGAGAGGGAGTTTTGATGACTACAACCAAGACAAAGTTCGAGTACTTCCGTGCGAGACTTGGCCTAATGGAGATTGCCTCCCTAGTTGAGAGGGAGTGTTGATGATTACAGTTGCGTGAGACATCCTCCAGGACATAGAATGAGTGAGTCGACCCGTGAGGAAGCCCATGAGTTGGGTGTGTTATTCCTCTCTAAGATGGAGATTGAACGTTGTGTGCCCCTGCGTGGGGCGAGGAAGCCCATGAGTTGGGTGTGCCCATGAGATGGGTGTGTTGTTCCTCTCTGAGACGAAGATAGAACGTTGTGTGCCCTTGTGTGTTGTGAGGAAGCCCATGTGTTGGGTGTGCCCATGAGATGGGTGTGTGGTTTCTCTCTGAGACAGTGATGGAACGCTGTGTGCCCCTGTGCGGGGTGAGGAAGCCCATGAGTTGGGTGTTTCGTTCTCTCTGAGTCGAAGATGAAATGATGTACTGGTCTCCTCTGTGCAGAGAGTTGAGATAAAGTGATACTCCAAATGATTCTCTTGTGAGACGCAGTGAGATAAAGATCTGCTGAGTAGGGCGTGCCTGTGGCTGAGCACAGGTGAACGTGATCCTAGTGGCTGAGCACTAGTGAGTGTGTGTCCAGATGATTCTCTCGTGAGATGCAGTGAGATAGAGATCTGTTGACTTGGACGTTCCTGGGGTTGAGCATAGGTGGACGTGCCCCTAGTGGCTGAGCACTAGTGGGTGTATGAGATCCCTTGCTATATTGTCTAAGAGTCAGACTTATCTGTAACCCTAATTGTAATGTAAAGGATACAAGTCAGCCCCACCATAAAGTAAAAGATAATTAATGTAAAAGATGATTAATGTGATAATTATTAATTATATTTTGAGTTATTGAGGTCAACCCTATTGTGCCAAAAGACACATATGATAAGTCTTGTATAAATAAAGGTGAATCCCCATTGAGGAAACACACTTACCATTGTGCAATCTCATGATTTCAGAAGTTGTGGTTTGAAATTATGAGAATTACAACACCCTCTTGTGTGCTAGGTTTGGTGATGGTGTGAGAGGTCTTTCTCTTGAGAATATAACAAAGGATTGGTTGGGTTTTTTTCCCTTGTTGAGAAGGGTTTCCCAGGATACTTCTTGTGTTCTTGTGCATGGTTATTCTTCTTGTGATCTTGGTTTGCTATAGTAGTTATGGTTAAGTTTATGTTAAATAGTAAAAAAGTTAAAAATGCATCAGCTTACCATAAAATCAACAAAGATGCCATGGTTGAAAAATATCAGTCCATAACAAAGAATGATGTTTGGGATGTGGTACCTAGATCAAAAGACACGACAGTTGTAAGTTCCAAGTGGATTTACAAAACGAAGCATTCAACAGATGGAAGTATCGAGAAATACAAGGCAAGGTTTGTAGCACGTGGCTTCTCCTAGAAGGAAGGAATCGATTACGAGGAGATATATTCCCTTGTGACGAGATTCACTTCAATTAGAACCATACCTGTGCTAGCAACCAAGATGAAGTGGAAGGTACACCATATGGATGTGAAGACAACTTTTCTAAATGGTGTAATAGAAGAAGTGTATGTGGAGCAACCACAAGGCTTTGAGACACATGATAGTAAGACACATGTGTGTAGATTGAAGAAAGCCTTGTATGGGTTAAAGCAAGCACCCCCAACATGGTGTGGAAGGATCGATAGTTTTCTGATGAGCTTGGGATTTAGCTAGAGTAAAGCGGATTCCAACCTCTATTTCAAGGTTGTGAATGGAGGACCAATGATATTGCTCTTGTACATGGATTACCTGTTCCTCACAGGTGTTGAGAAGCTCATCAATGAAAGTAAGGGGAAGCTTGCTGCTGAGTTTGAGATGAAAGACCTAGGTATGATGAACTATTTCTTAGGTTTGGAGGTATGGTAGAGACTGTGTAAGATTTTCCTCAACCAAGGAAAATATGCAGTGGAGATTCTAAAGAGATTCAGAATGCTGGATTGTAAGGCCATGCCTACACCCTTGGTGACAAATCTGAAATCGTTGTGTCATACATCTTCAGAGACAATGGATGCCACCATGTATAGACAAATTATTGGTTTGTTAATGTACTTAGCGAACACGAGACTAGATTAATGTTTTGTGGTAAACACCTTGAGTTAGTATATGGTTGAGTTGAGACGTGTTCACTTGATTGCGACAAAACACGTGATCAGCTAAGTCACCTGACACGTCCAACCCCCCCCCTCGTGTCACGAATCCTACGTGTCGGACACCAAACGGTAGGATACGTGTCAGATACTTGCTTAGAACGTGTCATGTTCACAGGACACACGTGTCTTGAAAATAGGACACGTGCCCTGCTTAGAAAAGGACCCTGGCTCATGTTTTCTCATGCAAGTTGCAGTTGTGAGGAGTTTCAGTGTGCAACTAAAGGTTAGTTTGCCTT
>JZKD02S1255806.1:145095-178559 GCA_000966675.3 Picea glauca
GGGGATAAAACCACCTACAAGAGGATCATCTGGAGTCTTCTCGTCAACTCTGCTGCTGTTCAGAGGAGGCCATCACATCATCTTCATTTTTGTTCTCATGATGATGTGTCGAACACTTTTGAGATTTCCCACGTTCACCTTATGCTCAGCCACAGGCACATCCTAACTCAACAGATTGCTCTTACATCGGATAATCATCTGGAGTTCTTCTCACTCATGTCATGGAGGAGGCCATCTTTACGTTCTTGACTCTGTCCCAGGCAAGAACCATGAACCCTTCATAGGGGCTTTCTCTCAAGTTTGTAAGCTGAGAGAAAGACTTCACATAGCTGCTATGTTCCACATCTCACAGGTTTGTAAGCCGGAGAATGTCTCCCATAGCTGCATTCATCAACATTAGCTTCATGGCACATGGAGTTGACCCCCTAGTTGAAATAGGTGTTCAACACCATCTTTATTTAAACCTTTTCTGAATTTATTTTTGGTGTGGGGTGTGGGGAACATTCCTTGAAAAGCCATTATGTTGTGGACACAACCTTGGTTTGTCTTAGTGGATGCATGACTTGTTCTAGTTTTTGTCAAGAATTCCGTTGATGAACATTGTTTGTGGATGTTATTCTTTGCCTTCCTAGGAATTGAGTATTGAGAATGGTGTAATCTTCACATGTGGCTACCACGAACCCATATTATGTCATTCACAAGTTCAAATCCAGAGGGGGGTAGGGTATGTATACCTTCGTAGACTTTACCAGTCAAATCGCTGGGCGGAGCGGGTCCCTTGTCCCACAAACAAGGGGTTCTCATACACCAATTTGGTGTTTGGCTTGGCTGTGACCTTAAAAATAGATTATTATTATTATTATTGTATGTGTCTAAGGCCAGCTCATTATTGTAAGGCTCAACTTATATGTAGGTCCATAATCCCTATTGGGGAGGGTGCCTTACCTCTTGAGTCGTGTATAAGCATTTTCTCAAGAGTCATTTGTAATTCATCATCTTGTGATCTTCTTGATCATTCTTTAGCCTACAAGCATCATCCTTCTTATAAAGTGATATTTGTCTAAGGGCACCTATATCTTTGTTGTTCTCTTGTGATCAACATATCTTTCTTTTATGTGCACTTGTGCATCTTTTGTGTAGCACACATGTTCTTGGGCATTTATCTCTCTTGTGCTTGATTTCTCTCTCCAGGGTACCTATGATTCAGATCTAGCATAGTGTTGTTTTTCCCTTTTATTGTAGGATATTATGGTTTGTTGGTGGTCCCACTCAATTCTTCTATCTCTTATGGATCTCAACATGGTATAAGAGCGTATTTGAACCTCCCTTACCTTTTTCACTGTTGGATAGGGTTTCTTCTTGATTGTGTTTTTCTAGCGATCAAAATTTGTAGTGGAAGATTAATCCCTAACTTATAAAGTATTGGGGTTGTTTCATGGTGCTTGTATATTCCGAAGTTGGGCACCTTGTTTAGGTTTGTTTAAGCCTTGTTGTTTTTGCTATTTTTGAGATATCTTGCACACGATTTTTTGCATCAACAATATAGATTGCTTGCTGATTTATTTTGGTGATCTTTTATTAAGCTGATTTGTGGCTATGGGTTGGTGGCATCACTAGTATTTTATGGAATTGTGGTTTCATACATTGATTTTATTTTTATTTTCAATAATTTGGAGGCTATTGGCTGTTGGCACCACTATTTTTTAGGGCTACGAAACTAGGGTTTCCATCTCGATTTTCAGTGATTGATAAAAATATTTTTGGCTAGTGGCATTGCCCTAAGGGCTATGGAACTAGGTTATCTAGATCTAATTCTTTTTCAACAATTGATGTGGATATTTTTGGCTAGTGGCATCACCTCATGGGCTACAGAACCAATGTCTCCAGTTTTGATTTTTACAGTAGTTGATTTGGAAATTTTTGGCTAGTGGCATTGTTCTAAAGGAAGGGAAACCATGTTTTCAGATCATTTCTTCTTTTGGGTTTAAAACCCTCTTTCAAACCCATCACCATCTTTCTTGTTCATTTTGCAACAAATTTCGCTTTCTTTGGGGTTGTGCTCATCATCTAAGGCTTGCTGTATCCTAGTGCAAATTCAATACATTGCAAGTTTTATGAAAGAAGATGGTACTATTTCTTCCTTATTTTGGTTTAATCAAGGTGACTTTTGTACAATTATTTGCACCATCATTGAATATAAAGGGCTTGAAGTACTTACGATATTTGGATGTATCAAATAAAGAAGAATCCTATATGCATTCTTTGTCTTAAGGAGGAACATACCTCCAAGTCTTGCATAGTTTGTCTTTAGATAATTGAAGAACTTGCAAGAGTAATAGTATGCGACAAGGATCTTATTGAGGATACTACTTGTTAAGGGAAAAACTATCTATGAACTAAGCAAAACCCTTGGTGACTAGGTGAGACTCATCGACATATAGAAAATAGATTACTATGCTTTCTTTCCCTAAGATTTGCATTCATGCTAAGAAATAAATGAGAGAAAGGCAGAGAAAAGAACCTGGTAAACGAAGTTTGTCCTTAGAGTTGCACAAGTTTTGATTGATCTCATTCCATCTCCAAACTACATAACTACAAACTACATAACATACCTTTCTCATTCTTTTTTTATAAACATAATTCAACATGCATATTGAGATCTTAATTTAGTTACTTAAGAAACTAAAACTCTAATCAACACATCATTTAATATGACAAATGATCAACAAAATATAGAGATTTTTTTGTTTTTGTTTTTTGGGGGGTGGGTGGGAAGGAGATAGATCTATATTGATAATGAAAGAAGAGCAACAAATTTGATACTTGAGTCTTGTTGTTGTACTTCCTTCTCCTAAGTGTGAGTTCTCGGCACAAGCCTTCATTCGTCTACCAACACGATCTTGAAACTTACTTTGGTGAGAAAGCTAATTGAATGATTGGTCGAACCTCACACGAGCTCTGATCTAATTGTAAGAACTAATGCCTAGCTCTCCCTCAACAGAAATGTATTTGCAACCAATATTATTTTGCTAAATATTTATCTAGCATACGGATGTTTTCATTAGACTCCCATCCCTTCGCTTTGATTCCATTACTTATAGGATCTTGAGGTGATAAGATCAATGCTGCATGGAATGCATGTCGTGCATGTGTTATCCATGCACAATCTCCACATGTAGCTTTTAGTTTTGCCAAGTCTTAGATTTTCTCTTTCCTCGAGTTTTTTATTTTATTTTATTTTTATTTTTATTTTTTATTTATTTATTTATTTTTATTTTTATTTATTATTTATTTTTTGTTATAATTATTTCTGTTTCCAAAACATTAAAGGGGTAATCGGGGCTTTTCCATTGGAAACTTGCAACTGATCATGTTTATTTCTTAGGAAAGTTGTGACCTATTGTGATTGTCTTGAGGAGCAACTACAACCTAAATGTCCTTTTGGAGGAAAAACACTCTTTGAGGAATCTTCTAGGGTGCCAATACAAGTGTGCATTTTGGTTCATTTCATCTTCTAGGGTGCCAACTATAAGTATAACACTACCTTTCTTTGAAGCAAGGGCTTATGGATGCATACAGAGAAATCCCTTCCTCTTGATATTCAAGATATGACTTCATTAGTCTAGCATTTTAGGTTTTTTGGATCAAGTATATGGGCCAATATTCTAATGATTTTCTACATGATCCATATAGTATAATTGCTATTTTTGATGGAGTTTTATTCACATGTTCATCCATAGGATTCGTCCCATTATTTTTTATAGATGATTCTTTCATCGATGAGTGCAACCTGTTATAGATCTCTTCTTTCCACATTAATGACATAGGCCCTTTTTGGATGTTCTACATTTGACCACTCTAGTTTGAGGAACAACTAGTGCCACTCTTTGTAGCTTTAGTTGACCAACATGTATTAGTGGATCTTTCTTTTATACTTCTGTCGTAGGCTTGTGAAACTATGTTAGTGTGGGAGATATGACGTTCAAGGGAGATCATACCTTTGCTACATGAACAATGTTTAGTATTAAAGGGGGAAATTGTGATGTAAGGCCTTCTCTCCAAGGCCTCTTGTTTAGATTAAGGAGAGATGTTGTGAAGAGGGCCAATCATATTTTGTGTTAGGTATCTATAAATCCACTTACTTTTGTATCTTGGTCAAATCCAACTTATATTCAAGCTGATTACCCATACACCCACTCCTAGATGTATTTGGGCAAGCACTATTTGAGTTGAGTATCCATAAATCCACTCTTAGTGGTATTTGAGTTAGGTGTCCATAAATCCACTCTCAATTGTATTTGAGTTGAGTGTCCATAAATCCACTCTCAACATTTGAGTACTTTTTAGTTGTATTTGAGTTGGGTATCCATAAAACCACTCTCAATGTTTGAGCTCTTTTAGTTGTATTCAAGTTGGGTATTCATAAGCCCACTCACTTTTGTATATTTTCTACGGTCAATTTTATTGGGTTGGGTATCCATAAATCCACACATTTGTATTTCATCATTCTTACCTATGCCCCCTGTTCAACTTAAAAGGTGGTGTTGAAAATGTTGTAATCTTCACATGTGGCTAAGATGGACCGATGTCCTTAATGTATATGGCTAAGGCCAATTTATGTTCATTTCTTATAATATTAGGTTATAGTTAAGCCTGACTTAGTCAACTCATTTGTGGCCCATAACCCGTCTTGGGGAGGGCACCTTGTAGCTACAAAGAACCCATATCATTATTGTATAATGCTAAGGCCAACTTATCTTCATTTATTATAATATTAGGTTATAGTTAAGGCTGACCCAGTCAACTTATTTGTGGGCCCATAACTGCTCTTGGGGATGGCACCCTACCTCTTGAGTTTGTGTATAAATACATACTCGACAGTTATTTGTAATTCATTATCTTGTGATCTTCTTGATCATTCTTTAGCCTATGGGCATCATCTCTCTTATAAAGGGATATTTGCCTAAGGGCACCTTCGTTCTGTTGTGATTGACATATCCTTCTTTTATGCACACTTGTGCTTGGGCATCATTGGACACCTATATGTTTGTCATTCTCTTGTGATTGGCATATTTTTCTTTTATGCTCACTTGTGCATCTCTTGTGCAGTGCACTTGTGCTTGGGCATTTATCTCTCTCTTGTTCTTGGTGATTCTCTCTCTGGCATATGTATGGTTCAGCTCTTGTGTAGTGCTGCTTTCTCCTTTATTGCAGGAATTTAAGGTTTTCTGGTGGTTCCATCCGATCCTTCTCTCTTATGGATGTCAACATTGAGCAATGTACATGTTCGCCTTTTAGAGAGGTCATGCTCAGCCTTCCTCTGATTGCTTTTGCCTTTTCAGCAGAATGCCCTTCTCTCTCCATTGAAAAGTAAGTTGAGGGATTTTTTCATTAATTTTTTAGTTATAAAGTGTACTATTATTCATCAGTGACTATTATAGATTTTTGTTTTGTGCTATGGAGAATTTTTGCATCTAATTGTTTTTGTAGCTATACCTTGAAGCATATAGTGAGATTTCTGATTCTTGAAGAAGCCCTGCTTTACCCTGACAAGAGTACATTTTCAAATGTTTCATTTTGTTTTATAGGTGTTGTTTAGGATATGATGTCAGTGTGCTAGCACGCAATAACATGGAAATATTTAATGTAGAAACTTGAGTAAGAACATATGTGTTCATAGTGCAATACATGGGTTTAAGTTTTGAAAACTGGCTGGGGCCAAAATGTCATGCTAGCTGCATTTCTCTTGTAGATACGAGTATAAATGGTGGAAGAGAGAGGCAATCCTCAAACCTTTTTTCTGTAGATTTTCTGAGGTCCTATGAGGCTGCCACCTAAAGTCTGTTCTTGACCTTAGTATGGCTCTAAGTTTCAACTGTGTGGCTGTCTTCTTTTGCTGTTTTTAGAACAGCAAACAGTCACCAAACTTTCTGCTCAATATTTAATGGTTAAGTGCTCTTTTAAGGTGCCCTTGCAAGTGTTTTCTTTACTCAATGTTAGCACATGCAATATACATTAAAACAAATAACACTACCTCTAGATCTTTAACTTTAAAATGCTGATCTACACTTCTAAGCATGCATAAATTTGACACATGTATTTTTGGTCAACATGACCTGGGATAAAACCCCCCCGGGGAAAACCAGTTTGGGATATATGTCTATAAATGAGGAGAATAGATGGTGGAATACAACAAGTACAAAATATAGATGAACCTGTTACAATAGCAGCTTGTCTCAAGCTGAAATACAAGTCCAAACCAAGTAGGTGCGCCCCTCATAAATGCTACCAAGTCCACCATAACTGCTTCAGATGCAAGCTGTGAGCTCAGAATGGAAAACCCCTCCACAGGAATGAAGCTCTGATGTGTGTCCTCCCTCTGCAACTGATCCCATTGCAATCTGATAGGTGTAAGTACTCCCCACTGATGTGCCCTCCTCCTCAAGTGTGCCCTCCTCAGAACTGGAAGCTCCCCACTAAATAAACAAGGCTCTTGGTCTGATGGCTCTCTCCATGAAAGCATGCACCCAAGCTAGCCTCTCCCAATGCAACTGTCCTCATCCTCTTGTCTTTCTCCAAGCTCCTTTGGTGAACATACAAGTGAATAATGCCTCCTTTGCCCCTTGGGCACCTCTTAAGGACGCATACAGATACCTAAATGAATGGGTGGATGAGATCTCACCATCTCATCTCTAATCAATGGTTGAGATCATCTCACATATATGATATATCTCAACTCAAAACCCATTTCACTTAAGTTTCCATAGTTTCCTTAGATTTCATTTTATGTCTATTAATTCATCCACAAAGTGAATTAATTGTCAAATTTGGCTAAAATGACCAAATTTCACTTCTGACTTAATCCTCCTACGTCAAAGTGAAATTAGACACAAAGTACATAGTACAAGGGTAATAGTCTCCCCCTTTGTGCTTAGAGACTCATAAGCACATGGGAACCACTTTCCAAGGTACCCAAATCCCAACATTTTCTTTAACATTCAAAGATTGAATGTTGGTGTTTGTACGTCTTAAATTTTACTTCCTTCCAATCTTTTATCTTCACCATTCAAAGAGAATGTTGATGTTTGTACGTCTTAAATGTGTTTGTTTGTATGTCTTACTTTCGGCTGGCTTCTCTCCATTTTATCTTTGACATGTATAGACAAGGTGGGTGCTTACATATCTCATGTGGCTCTTGCCATGGCATCGGGGGTAAAACTTTTTGTCTATGCCATACTTAGTGTATGCTTTATCATATGTTTCATTTGTAAGATCCATGCTTAAGCTTTAGTTGTGGTTCTAGGGATAAAGGTTCTAGCCTGCAACAGGTCCTATACAAAAATTATTGAGATAACCTATGAAAAAATGATGTTTTAAGACTGTAGACATCAATAAATTTCCAACGAAAATATCTGTCAGTGATATACCATTTTATTTCTTTTCTTATCTATTAATCAACATATTGTGCTGCTTAGCTAATCGACTTGTTCTGCCGTTTGAATATTGTATGCAGAGCACAACTTTTCTGATCCCATGTAGTGTTATATATTATTTGCAGGTCTGCATCTTTGCATATGGACAGACAGGGTCTGGGAAAACATATACCATGCTTGGTCGGCCTGATGAGGCTTATCATAAGGGTCTTATACCGAGGTCACTAGAACAAATATTCAAGTCTAGTCAAACTCTTCGCTCCCAAGGCTGGAATTTTAAGATGCAGGTAGAAGTTGCTTTTAACTTTTAACATCTATCTTGTTACTTGGTAGTAAAAATATTCTGTTTCACCAACAGCTGTTTCTAGCTACTGAGTATATATATAGTCTATGAAAGTTCACATAGGAAATGAATTTCAGTGTTGTTTGGCATTGGAATATTCTTTGATCTGTCTGTTGGTCAATGCCTGTGAACTCTGATTTTACAGGCATCCATGTTGGAAATTTACAATGAGACCATACGTGATCTTGCCAATTCTCGCACCTACTCCCATGATGCTGGGAAACAACATGTGGTGAAACATGATGCAAATGGGAACACCTTTGTCTCAGATCTTACTATTGTTGAAGTTACAAGCTGGGAAGAGGTTTCATCTCTTCTGCAACAAGCAGCTCAAAGCAGGTGATTTTGAAGGCTATTTAAACTTATTGTAGATTTTCTGCAAATAGTGATTTAAAACCATTTGCATGATCAATCAACTGTTTTCCATCTGTGCAGTTTATATGTTTGTTTTAGAAAGGTTGTACAAGTGATTACTTGATGATCTTGTTTGTTTACAATAGATATTGCTGATTCAATTGTAGTTCTAATGATTGCGAGTTTAGTATGGTTTATTTTTCCATTTATTTGTTACAGGACAGTAGGAAAAACTGCCATGAATGAACAATCTTCCCGAAGTCATTGTGTTTTCACACTTCGAATTGCCGGTGTAAATGAGGTAAATGTTAGATCTTTAAGGGCATTTTTCTGAATATTTGGAAGTGCCTTCATTTTTTCGAAAGTAAGAAACAATTGCTTATGCAAGGTATTCATGATTTTTTGGTTGCAGAATACTGAGCAGCATGTTCATGGAGTGCTTAACCTTGTTGATTTAGCTGGGAGTGAACGCTTATCGAGGAGTGGAGCAACGGGTGAACGCTTAAAAGAAACACAGGTTTTGAAGCATCCCATTCCTAGTCTCAAAATGATGTTTTGAATTTCTGTTTGAGCTTTTTGACTCTGCCCTTTGTTAAATTAAGCACAAGGGAAATTTCAATCAATGCTTTATTAACAAATGGATAAGTGATTTCAACAGGCCATTAACAAAAGCTTGTCAAGCTTAGGGGATGTCATTCTGGCCATAGCTAATAAGGAACAACACATACCTTACAGAAATTCAAAGTTAACATATCTACTTCAGGTAATAGCTGCCTTTTGCAGTCAAAACTAATGCTTGTTGGTTTAATGTTATTTTGTACACATTATTTCTAACTGATCTTTTCAACATGCAGCCATGCCTTGGAGGGGATTCCAAGACACTTATGTTTGTTAACATTTCCCCGGATCCTAAATCATTTGGTGAGTCATTGTGTAGTCTGAGGTTTGCTGCAAAGGTCAATGCTTGTGAAATTGGAGTACCCAGGAGGCAAACAAATAGTAGAGTTAGTGATGCTCATGGTCGATTGAGTAGTTGCTAACATTCACAAGCTGTATCAGATCTCCCTGGTTGTAATATGTTAAAATGAGTTTGGTCTCCAGTTAGGCCCCTTTTATTTGAGGGCCGTGTCAGTGTGTAATGTTCATTTTATGTTGGCATCCAGCTATCCGTTCCACTGGACATTTGTGGCTGGCCTCATTACCCTTCCTTGGATATAGAACTCATTGTGTTTTACACAGCTTTGTTTTGTTGTGGTGTAATTAGCGATCAGTTCATAAGCTATTGATTTGATCATTTTTATATATTGGGTTTGATCTTCTGTTGTAATTTTGCCACAGATTTTGTGACAAAAGGGTATAACTTTCAATGATATTGTAATGTTGTACACTACAATTTCTTGTTTCAGACAAATATTCATTATTATTCAGAGATTTGCACAGATATAGAACTGATTTTATTTTTACACAGCTTTCTCTTCTTGTGGTGTAATTTGCCATCAGTTCATGAGATATTGAGCTGATCATTTTGTATATTGGGTTTAGTCTTCTGTGGTTATGTTGCAGGTTTTGTGACTAATATTTCTTGATTCAGAGATTTGCAGTGAATTATTTGTTAGGCAACTTCCAACTAAAATGTTAGACTGAAATGTCCGTAATACTAGTGGCATGATGGAATTTTTTATTATTTTGTAGTCCATGTTCAAAGCATTCTAGAAATCTCTAATAATGGCCTGCATTCGTAACACTTGCTGTGAATTGTTAATAGCCCAATTTAAATAAGGGTTCACTTAAGCAAGTTTTTTGAGTGGTCAAAGATTTCACTTGTGCATTTATTATGTCTTTAAGAAGCAAGAAATTCAACAAAGCAAGTTTTGCTTCTCTTAGGCAGTGCTTGCTAAGCCTTGAAGTTTGGACTTTGAAAATGACTGTAGAGGGATGAACCATCACATGGCTTCTTGAGTTGCAAGAGTATAATCAGTATAGTTCTGGTCATCAAAGTTGGTCTCCAAAGCGAAACAATTGTAAGACAGGTGATAGAACAATGGTGTGTTCGGAGGGCTATCTTAACTTCTGGAGCTTTTCTGATGACCCCGAGTTCAAATTCCTGGCTATTCATTCCTTCAAATCTCAAAGAAAATGAGCCGTTCACCATTGTTCTCTGGCTTATAAGAGCTCTGATATAACAGCAATTTAAAGCGACAAGGATTCATATGCTGAGCACCAGAACCCTTGTGGTCATCGATGTTTGATTACCATGCTATTGCGTCTTATATTCAGCTGTGCTCCACGATTGTCGGGAATCTTTCCAAATGAATCCAAGGGTGCCCGCCTCTATGTCCTTTAAGATCCTTGTTTGCTTCTGGATCTGGACTCAGAAATTGAAAATTCACATTGTGGTATCTCTCTCGAATAGATGGATAGTATTGTTGAGTATAATGTAACTGTTTAATTGTTCCATTCGTTATGCAATATTCAATTGCAATGCAACATAAAAATAGCACAGTAACAACTACACATTTGCAATTGCAAAATTGGCCTTGCTGAGAAGACTCCCATCGCTCTACATTTGCATGCCTTGAGATAAAGTGTAGGAACTATCCAATGCCTTGAGTTGCCTCCTTTGGCATAAACAATGCCAATTTGTGGGCCCTCAGCTTTGGAGAGATTGTTGTGGTTTATACTTGTCGAGCTTAGTGTTTATCTTGTTTAATGCACATAAACTATTAAGATTATTAATAATGTTCGGAAAACTGGATCATCACTATCATAAATATCGAGCTTGCATTGGTCATACTAGGGGTGCAACAAAAGGAATCGTGTTAAATGCAGCCACAATTTTTTGTACGAAAAGAACAAAATTCTGAAAATTCCGGACACATGGTTTCGACCACAGATACATTACTTTTGAATAAAGATGATTTATTGCAGTAACGTGAAATCTGCTACAGAGAACATTGATATTCAAGTAACCGCAAGTTTTTTCTTAGCCATGACATTGTACAAAGGTTGTTTTTAAAAATAAATATTGGTATGAACGGGGGCAGTTGACGAAACATATGCTTAAAAGCAATATCTACGAGTGTTGTATGATTGCTGTGCAAAAAAAGAATATAAAGTATTTGTTAATGGACAAGGTTAAATCTCGTTTATCTAGATTTTGAACAATGTGGAATTTATGCATGCCGGTACAACTCTTGGTAAGGGTGCTATGGCATCCATATGGGGATACTAATGCTGACATAATGGTACCATTAGGTTTTGCACCATAAACATTGATGTTATGGTGCGTGCCCTACATGAGATTGGACGTTCTTCGTGTATGGCATATAGTATTGGGTAGATCTCGGGGGATTCAAATCCTAATCCTCTTGACCGAGTTTTGCCTTGTGTTTGTGTTAATTGCATGGCAATATTGTGGACACAAATTTGGTAGGGATAGGGATGGCATTTTAGCCTCAAAGCTATCTTTTGAAGTGAATTTTAATTTTATTCATTTCATTATCTTAAGATTAAGGCCATCTTAAGAGGTAGTTTAGGAGATTTAGCTGAGCACTTTGATTATGCTGTTAGAGAGCCCATTAATAGTAGCATATATATTGAGAAAATTACTGAATCGAGTGGTGTATACAAAGGATAGGGATGTAGTCAACATGCATTGATTACACACTTATTTGGAATTCCTTGTTGAAGACCAATAATTGCAATGATCTATTCCCATTAGGATGCAATTTGATAAGATTTTTTTGACCTCTTGAACCAAGAAGAAAAACTCGTTCACTGCATTAGTGTAGTGCTTGTGCAATTTTGAACATTTAAGCACATTAGATATTTGCCATTGCCTCAAACTTCCATGCCCTAAATGACCATAGTCTTTTTAAGCAGTTGGTCACAAAGGGGAATCTTTGCATAGTTAGTGAGCAAGGTGAGGTCTTGTTTGGTATTGGAATTAACTAGACAAACTGCTCCATCAACTAAGAACAACCGTGCAACACTACCCATACAATTAAGAAAGAGCTCTCAATTTGTCAATCCTTACTATGTTTGGACTTGGTAAGTTTTTTGTGTTTAGTCAAATTAAGCCATAGGCTCCATTCTTGGTGGTGTCTTGTCAATTCCTTTAAATTTGATTCGTAAACGAGGGACTTATACTCCACTCGCCTCACCAACACAGACTTTGTGTGGAAATAACTTTTGATTTATGTTTCGAGCCTGTACATATATTTTAGTCTTTAGAATGCCTTGTACTTGGTTGTAACTTGCACACATCATACTGCTAACAACACAGTAGCAACCGGGCCAATAAAAATCAAGACTCCACTCTTACCCTGTCACCGAGAATTTTGTACAACCTACTTCGGAAATGTAGTGGCCAAGTAAGAATGTAGCTTCAGGAGTCTTGTACTTTGTTTAGGTTTTAAGTGTAGTTCCTATAGACCTTTTGAGTTGTTCAAGTCAAGGTTTAACTTTAGAAGGCCAAGGCAAGTGCCAATGGTGATAACAAATTACACTAAGATTATTGTCTGGAGTCTCTTTTAACTCGATGAAATACAAGTCAAAAGCATCGGTTTTGTACTCATGGAAAGCTATCAAATTGTGCCAATTGAAACCTCATGAAATTTAATGTCTTCAATCTTTAATTTAGAGAAAAAAATTCCAAACTTCATTTCCTCACTTGTCTATTTTATATATTTCCATATTAAAATTGTTGGCCTAGTATCATTATTTCACCGACAGGGTTTGTCTTATGAGTATCATAGTCGGGCAAGATTTATGAGACAGAGAGGGGAAAGGAGGAAACGAGAGCAGCAAGAGAAAAGGTAGCAGTAGGAGGAGAGGATGGGGTGGGACTTACAATATCTCAATGCTAACCTATTGTTAGTAATGCTATTGGTTATGTTTCTTTCTTTTGGACAGAGCTTTGGGGTATGCTTTTCTTTTTATACTATCAAAAGTGCTTATGGAAGGAAGTTAGGCCATCATACCACGTTCTTTACAGGGCTGAATAGCTTTGACAATGACTTTTTTTTATTATCTCATATTGAACTACTAGATTGAATGATGACATTTAGAGAATTGCAGAAGAACAAAAGGCTCAATGTAGGGCCGTTGTACAACCTAATCTCAAAATCCTCAACATTTCTAGAAATTTCTTTGCCAAATTGCCACAAAGTATCAAAATTGTATATAAAATTATATTTTGAACCCTTAATTTCTTTTGCAAACTTTTCCTTCTTTAAAAACAAGAATAATAGCGATCCCAGAAGCTTTTCATACATAGACACTAAGCTGCTCCCCACCAATGATGACCATCCAACTATTGCACGAAAGCACCATAGATATCCAATTGTGGAGCAACTGTGGCGAAGGAATTCTTCTGATACCCAGTTAAGGAGTGACTGTGGTGAAGGAATTCTTCCCTCCATGTATGATCTTAGGAGAACTATAACACTTTCATGCTTATTCCACCCGGATGCATGCACAGATGACTCATTGCTTGGATGGATGCAGGTTGACATAAGAGGAGGCATCTACTATAGTGTCTCTAGATTGTAGTGCCACAAAACAAAGTCTCTAGACTAAAACGTCAAGGAGGCATCGATTGCAAAACCTATAGAGTGTAGTGTCATAGACCAGAGTCCCTAGACTAAAGAGCACAACCTCCAAACTAGCATTTTGTTTCATAAACTAATTTTTAAGTATAACAAATAGATTTAAAAAAAATGCATATGCGAGGGGATTAATGTCACATAAAAACGGTTTTAACCAATAAGAAATTGAATCTACCAAATTAGAAAAATAGAAAAATGTATTTTTTTGGGAAAAAATTCAATTAATAGATACATTTGAAAAACCTTGGGATATAATTTACGATTAAATATGTTTAGAATTATATTGGTTTAAAATCATATAGGTGGTATCTTTGTAATAAGATCATATGTGTTCAAAGGTCTTCTTTATGTAATAAAGGTTTAAGCCTGTGACATAATATTAGGGTTAGGGTTTATACATCTTATTGTTATAATTATGGATTCCCTCCCTAAATTTCTATTTCATTATTTATTATCAATAAAACAACTAACTTCAAGTTGTTATTCTTGAATTGTCTTCCTCCATTTTGTTGATGTTTTGGTAGCTGTGGGAGGTATTAACCTCCAAGTGTAACCTTGGTATTTAGAATAGAATATTCTGGAAGTAAGAGAACCATTAAACAAATGTGTGGAAACCCTAGACGAGAAGTTGACCCAAGGAGAATAATAATAAATAAATAGAAAACCCCAAAAAGAGAAGTCGACCTTGCCAGAAAAAGTCAAAGTAAATTATAATTGCCACAAAAGACAAGTTGACCCTGTGGGGAAATTTCATTGGTAGAATAATTATAAATAAGGTGACACCTTAGCTCATTTACACACTCTCACTCAACAGAAGGAAGGCACAAGTTTGTGGAGTAGTAGCTACAACAATTGTAACTACAATAGAAGGAGGCACAAGTTTGGAGAGGGTGGTGCAACAATTGCCGTGGTGTAATCTTAATCTTTCTGGTATCTCTTTTGTGTGCTTCTCTTGGTAAAGGTACGCTTCGATTAGTAGAGGTATGTTCTCTTGGTATTGTGCTACTGCTACAACAATGGTGTTTCTGGTTAGGGTTTATCTGTTGGTTTTAATGTGGACTTGTCGGGATCATTCTATCTAAGAAAAAGTTAGTGTGCTCGAGGGTGGCATATGTGAATGCCTATGGTTGGTTGACAATGATGTGACATTATCTATGGTTAAACAAGCATACCAAAATTTTAACACATTTATCTAGATTCACTAATGATATCTAACCCTTGGGTATGCAAGAGTCCCCACTATTACATTTTATGTTATATTTTTTGTAATTTATATAAGTACCATCCCATTTCGTAGTTAGGAATGCACATCAAGACCCATCCAAGTTACTAAGTTTTCTCTTCCCAATAAACAATTAGATACAATATTCTCTACATAAGTAAGAGATGATGATTTGACAAAACAATTATTATGACATGGTTAAATTATTCAAATWTATTAGAAACAACTATAAAAAAATTAAAGACTATTCCCATGACATAATTTTATATAAAAACTTCATTTAAATGCATAGAACAAGAAGATAGTTTTACATAAATACTTCATTGAAATACATAGTTCAATTCATTTTTTAGTGTCTTCTTTAATTTCTTAGTGTATTTTTAATATCTTTGTAAGAAGATTTTTGTTAATTGGGTTTAGTCAGAGTGGTTGTGAAATGGACAATTATCCTCCCTACCGAAGTTCTATTCCCATAAAACAAATCCTTGTAAGAATGTTTTTATATGAAACTAACATAGGATTTCCATCTTAAGAAACATATCTCCAAGATTCTTTTTATATTTAAAGATAAATTTATTTTATAATAATTTATAATCTCAACACACACACACACACATGATTCACAAGAAGTAATTTAAAAATGGATAAATTTAATTATATACATAAATAATTTATTTGGAATAGAGTTTTCCACGGTTAGAGTTTTGGTTTCGACTCGCTGCAAAATGATCTAGTGATGGTGCAATTGGGTGTACATCCACATGGAAATTGAAGGGTGTTCGTGTCAATCAGAGGGGGAATTCCAACTAGTGGACAATTTCAATGACACTTTGCCTTAAGCTGATATCTTCTCATGTCAGAATGAAATCCTTTCTTCGCAGTTCAAGGCGGTGAGGGATCTTTTTGGAGATGATGTGGCGGAGTCGCAAACACCTCTATCAGAAGGATCGACTAGGGATTTCAATATTTCGAGGGGAGTGGGGGTACAATCTCCTAAGAGTTTCGAGGATATTTGTACTTTTGACATTCCATTAATCAATCACATTTTGTGTCTTGGCGGTCTTCAGTCTGTTGCATAGCATATTTCCTTGTAACAACCCTGCTGATATTATGGTAGTTGCGGGAGGTATTAACCTCTACGTGTAACCTTTGATGATACTAGAATATTCTGGGAAGCAAGAGAAACCCTAAAACATTGGATAATAACCCTAGAAGACAAGTCGGCTCAAGAGAATAATTAATATTGAGTTATTAGTCTCCAGGAAGAGAAGTCATCCTAGTTAGGTCAGTTGGAGGACTATAAATAAGAGGGTGCTAAAGCTCATTTGTCACTCTCACTCTCACAACTGCATAAGACTAGTGGTGCACAAGTTTGGAGAGGGAGTGCAATTGCAGCTGCTACAACTGGGATTTTGGCTTTTGGTTGGACTTTCTCTTGGTTATGGCTTGGACTTTCTGCTTGACCTTTGGTTATTCTTACTTGGTGCGTTAGCCTTGCAGAAAGGTGCGCTACCTTGGTTGGCTATTGGTCTGCTTCCATAATTATTCTGTCTGTCAAGGTTAAGCTGCTCGGGGGTGGCCTTTGTGCCTATGATTGGGTGACAATATTGCTATATTGTCTATGGAAAAATGAGCACATCTCTTTATTTTCTAACAGGTTATGGGCCCACACTATCTTCAGACAGTATAACCACTGGAAGATATATTGGGAAGTTATTTGTTAAGCTCGTTATGGCATCGATTACAACTCCAGCTAGGTTTTTTGATTATGTAGTTGCAACAAACACTAACCCTTGTGTTTGGGCACTTATGATGAAGCATTTGAATGAATTCCTTGAGATCCTAGTATGCCCTAGCCTATCGCACCTCTTGGTACTCTGAGGTAGCAAAAACGTCAGGTTTGAATTTTTGGTCAAAGTCAAAGTTAAAGATTGATTGGTCAAAGTCAAAGTCAAAGGTTGACTTCTTGTCAAATTGATTTTGTATTCAAAGTTGAAATTTTAGAGTTTCTATCTTGTTCTAATCATTGAATCTTGTGACTGAGTTTCTAATCTCTTCTTGTCAAGATGGTATCTAGTTTTAGATTGGAAGACGAGCTGGACGATGCTACAAGATTTCAAAGGTATGCACTTGTATATGCTATCTAAGTTATATCATCTAGCAAAACATGAGTGTGTTTGCAGGGAAAGTACTAGAGATATTTTCCAAGCTGTAATCTTGGATTCAGTGCATTCATAAGAACAAGCGCACCCTCCATAGCAGTTGAGGCTCCAGGTTCCAGGTTTGATTAAATTGTTAAGATTCACATTTTTGTATATTAAAGTTGATAGTTGCTACATTGCAAATTGTGAAAGCATTCTTTGAAAGATTCTATTATTGCTAGGTGCAATGAATACTCGACTGCATATGAATACTATTGATATAGATGCTTATTGTACTTGTTCGCAAGTTGAACTAACACGTCCTCTAGATAGATATTTCTTGTTTGTTCTTGTTCCAGGAAGGTACCCTTGTGAAATACGTTTGATGAATAATCATTGCAAAAGCTGTCATAGAAGAAGTTTATGAGGATGACACAACTTCGAGATGGGCAGTAATCAAAACAGATAGAAACAAACTTAAATAGAGTCAGAGGAGTTAGACTCGAAGGAAGTCGGAAATCAAAAGGAAATAAGAACAGGCTTGTGACACTTTGTAGAAAGCAAAGAGAGATGCAATAAACGAAAGCATGGACTCTCTCAGATGGAGGGAGCTGATCACAAAATTCCAAAAGAAGAGCATGCATATTTCTCATTCATGCATGAAGATGGGATTAGGAGGGAGCTAATCCTCAACGATACGATCCATTAAAGAGGAATCCATAAAGATTATGAAGTATCTATCCTTGTTCTTCATTGGAATTAACAACCATGATAAGCAACACGTGTTCAGTTTAACTCTAGAATAAGTCTTCTTCGAAAATAAGCTTTGAATATCCTTGGTTGTCCATCTACATTTATGTTCCTATGGTGGAAGGAAAAAGTTGGAGCCTTCAGGAAAGAAGGGCATGTAATCTATAGAATATTCGATGGACTCCAACATTGAAGAGAAACATGAGGAAGAACATGAAGATTCCAAGAAAGAAGAAAAGTCAGAACAACCAATTGAACCAAGTTTGAACCCACTAGAAGTAGTAAAGTAGAGGGAATGGAAGGAAGTTGTGATGAAGAAAAATGTATGTGAGAAATTGTGAAAAAGACTTGAGCATTGATAGATACAAGGCGAGACTCATGGCTAGAGGGTTCTCCCGGAAGGAGGGAGAAAACTATGATGACAACTTGTTCTAGTAACCAGATGTACCTCTACCCGAGCCATTATATCTCCTGCAATATCCATGAGTTGGAGTTTACATCATATGAATGTAAAGACTGTTCTTCTCAACATAGTAGTTGAAGAAGAAGCGTATGTAGAGCAACCTCAATGTTTTGAGGTACACCAGAAAAAGAGACCCTTATATGCGGATGAGAGAAGACCTTGTATGGATTCAAGTAAACTTGGTGCAAATCCTCTCATGTACAACATAAGGATGGTGAAAAATTCCTATGACAGATGAAGTATATTGAAATGTTTCTTCAAGAAGTCCAGGATGATGGATTGAAAATCCATGGAAAAACTCCCATGATGACAGATCTTAAGAAGTTGAGAGACTCTAACCCAATAGACCCGTCTCTGTATCGAAAATTGATTGGCTCATTAATGTATTTGGAGAATACTCAGCCAGATATTTATTTTGTGGGATGTTTAAGTTATGATATATACAACTGCATGGGTTTATCGATTTAGATTGGGCATGGAGTGCAGATGATAGAAGAACTCCTACTTGGATATGTTTCAGTTTGAGCTTTGCCACGATGTCACGGGCTAGTAGGAAACAAAAGTATGTTGCAATCAACACTATAGAATTAGAGTATATTGCAACTTGTGATGCTTGTACTTAAGCAGTGTGGCTCCATAAGTTGGTTTTTAGACTATCTTATCAGGTGATGGATTCAACCGTGATATATTGTGATGATCAAAGTTGTGTGAAGCTTTCAGAGAACCCAATGTTCCATGACAGGTCGAAGCACATTGAGATCAAACATTATTTTATTCATGATAAAGTCCAGAGGGGAGAAATGGTTCTCTCGTATATCTCCACAGATGAGCAGATAACATATATTTTGGTAAATCCTATGTCCAAGATGAAAAGTTTACATATTTAAGGGACAAGCTCGGGCTTGTGGAGACGACTTCCTTATTGAAAAAGGAAGTGATTACTCCCAGGTTGGGAGGGAGCACTGATATGCTATTGATTTATTGACAGTCATTTTCCAGTTCAGAAAATGGCCCAGGTTGGGTAATTCCTTTCCAGTCTGGAAAGTGGTTTGAGATTTCTGATGGAAAGTCGTTTTCTAGTTCTGATAGATTGCTGATGTACCATAGACATCGATTCCTCTTGTGGCAAGTGTGGGGGAATGGTCTAGGACAGTCATTCTTCTTGGAAGTCGCTCTGAATAGTGGTCAAGTAGAATGGTCTGCCTTGTCGGGAAACCATTCTTTCGAAGTTCACAGTTGTGAGAAGTTTCAAAGAATAGTTTGTTTTGGAGGTTGGTGCAAGACAATCATTTCCATAGAAAATGGTCCGGATAGTGATTCCCTTAGGCATACTCATTCTCTCTAGGTTGCACTATGATTAGTGATGGAGGAATGGCCTATTTAGCTAACTGTTCCAGGTTCAACAACCAGGGATAGGAATTCCCCAGGGCATAATCATTCTTTCCAGGTTGCATTATGATTAGTGCCGGAGGAATGGCCCAGTTAGGTGAATGGTCTAGGCTCATAAATCAGGGACAATGATTCTTCTATGCTTGGGAAGAATAGTCCAGATATCCCATGGATGATGTTTTAATTTATGAGGGAAGATGCTCTTCTAGATCTCACAGATGTGAGTGGAAGAATGGCCCATATGACTTAGTTTGTATCATGATATCGTTGATATCATATAATATAATTTTTTTGGAGATTGTATGTCTCTAGACAATAGTTGTATGCTATTGTGGTGGATGTGATCCATTGATAGTGATTATGTGTCACTGGTTAGTAGTCATGTGCTACTAGGAGTGGTTGTGTACCACTGGGTAGTAGTTGTGTACTACTATGGATAGGCACAATTGTGTTCTATTGGATGGCATTGCTATGATTTCCATGGAGACTATCACTAGTGTTGGAGAGGATTTTCAGCTAGATGGATAGTCAGTGTGCTGATGGACATACATTCTCCAGGCGGAGAATGGTCGAGGCATGAAAGATTGCTGGTGGATAGACATCCTTCTTGTGGAGGATGGTCTATGTTGAAAGATTGTTGGTGGATAGACATTCTTCCTGTGGAGAATGGTCCAGGTTGATAGATTACTGATGTACCATGGAAAACTATTCTTGTAGGACATAAGTTCGGATTATAAGAATGGTATATCTCCTTGAGTTCACAGTAGTGACCAGAGTGGAGAGATTGGTACATGAAATACATTTTCCCTGATTTCATAATAGTGGTTGGAGGGAAAATGGTTCGGGACAATCATTCTTCTAGGAAGTATGTATGGATTAGAAGAATAGTCCTTGTAGCCCATGGCGTGGGTTCTAGCATATGTTGGAACATATGTCTGGATTAGAAGAATGACTCTTGTATCACTTTGTGGAGTGAGTGACTTATTTAACATCATGCCCGATTACTGAGATGGAGTATGGATTTGAGAGATGATGCAGTTGATTGTATCAGATGATACTGATAGTGATGATGTTGCTCGTGAGTTTATCTACATGATCATGAGATAGCCTGTGTGGCTATGATGATGCTATCGGTTGAATGGTATCTTTGTGCTCAATACCATTTCCTTTAATACGTCTCTATATAGGAGAGAGTGTTGATATTATGGTAGTTGTGGGAGATATTAACTTCTATGTGTAACCTTTGACGAGACTAGAATATTCTGGGAAGCAAGAGAAACCCTAAAATGTTGGATAATAACCTTGGACGACAAGTCGACTCAAGAGAATAATTAATATTGAGTTATTAGTCTCCAGGCAGAGAAGTCAACCGAGTTAGTTCAATTGGAGGACTATAAATAAGAGGGCACTAGATCTCATTTGTCACTCTCACTCTTACAACTACATAAGACTAGTGGTGCACAAGTTTGGAGAGGGAGTGCAGTTGCAGTTGCTGCAACTGGGATTTTGGATTTTGGTTGGATTTTCTCTTGGTTATGGTTTGGACTTTCTGCTTGATCTTTGGTTATTCTTGCTTGGTGTGCTAGCCTTGGAGAAAGGTGCACTACCTTGGTTGGCTATTGGTCTTCTTCCAAAATTATTCTGTCTATCAAGGTTAAGGTGCTCGGGGGTGGCCTTTGTGCTTATGGTAGGGTGACAATATTGATATATTATCTATGGAAAAATGAGCACATCTCTTTATTTTATAACAAACCCTCCCTCTTAGATTGCTGGTATATTCTTATGTTTATTGCTGATGTCATTTCCATTATTTGGTCTAGGACTTTTGACAAATAATTTGCAACTACCTTGGAAGATACCCTCCTTACTACTCTATGTTTTGTGATGATTTCTGGTGTGTTTTATCGCCTTCTTTGGTTTGGCACTTTCGTCAAATAGTTTGCTCTGATACCACTGTAAAATCCCCTCTTGGATAACTAATATAATTTTTTTTTCTTCTACTGTTGTATTTTAGTAATTTTTGGTTCATAGGATTCATCACACAATTCATCACAATGCTTAGTACTCTTGAAATAACCTCCTTTTCTCACTGCCATTGTGTTTTAGTTTATAATTGGCTCATGAATTTTGTCAAACACTTGGCCAACAAGCTCAAAACCCACTATAAAGGACTCCTTACTGTTGCTATTACGTTTTTATGTCTTTTGCTTCTATGTTTCAGTGTTGTTTGAGTTCAAGACTTTAGACAAACAATTCACAATCATTCCTCCCTCTTCGTCCATTGGTTGGTTTGTTTGTCACAACTGTTTTATTTTAATGATTGGTGGTTCAACACTTCCGTCAAACAGTTCACAATATGTTCCAACTGTTGATTTTTCAATAAGCTAGGATTAAGCATGAAGTTCATTCCATTTTAGAATTTTACTTAAACCACAGACAATTTGTTGCAGCAACCAAGATCACAAGAATAAACACCATGCACAAGGACACAAGAAGTATCTTGGGAAACCCTTCTCAACAAGGGAAGAAAACCTAGCCAATCCTTTGCTATATTCTTCAAGAGAAAGACCTTCACCACCAAGAAAACCTAGCACACAAAAGGGTGCCCACAAACCCTAGAAGACTAGTGCCCAAGAGAGGTGCACACTTTTCCCAAGTAGATGTACTTGCTGAAATTTCCAAACTCACACAAAATATATGATTCCTTAATGGGGAATTTACCTTATATTAGACTTGACGTGTCAAAAAAAGTGACTATTGGCACAACACGACCGACCTCTATTTCTCATTAATATCAACCAGATTAATTATCTTTTACATTAATTATCAATTACATTAAGGTGGGGCTGACCTGTACTCTTTTCATTACAATTAGGGTTACATGAAGGTTTGACTCTTGAACAATATAGCAAGGGATCTCAGACACCCACTAGTGCTCATCCACTAGGGCCACATCCATAGGGATGTCCATATATCTGGATCATTACATTACCCAAAAGAACCACTTCTTCACTAGTGTTCAACCACTAGGATCATGTTCACTTGTGCTCATCCACATGCATATCCACTCAAAAGATCTTCTTTCCCATTGCATTACACAGGAGAGTCATCTGGAGTTTCATCATCAACTCTCTGCTCAACGGAGGCTAATACATCATCTTCATCTCTGTCTCATGACGATGCACCCAACACTTTGGGATTTCACATGTTCACCTTGTGCTCAGCCACATGCACGTCCAACTCTGTAGATCTCCTTTCTCACTGTGTTACACATGAGAATCATCTGGAGTTCTTCTCAACTCTATGTAAGGAGGAGGCCATCTCTACGTTCCAACTTTGTCTCAGATAGGAACCACACACCCCTCTAAGCTAGGGAGGGATTCTTCATCATGCCAAGTCTCACACGGATGTACTTTGAACTTTGTCTTGATTGTAGTCATCAACACTCCCTCTCAACTAGGGAAGTATTTTTCACCAAGATAATTTGTTGAAGATGTCTGCAATCTGCTCATGTGTAGGAAGGTACTGCACGTGTACTATTTTCCTCTGCATCATATCTCTGATATAATGAAATTTTATCTCAACGTGTTTTGATCCATCAATAAATACTGTGTTCTCAAAGAGATTTATGCATGACTCTTGGTTATCATCATAGGAATCATCTCACGATCAAGTAAATTTGTCAGAATCTTGTGAAGCCATATGGCTTCGCACACTTGATGCTACATACTCTGCTTCTGTGGTACTCAAGGCCACATAGTTTTGTTTCCTAATTCATCAGGAAACCATGGTAAACTTCACGGTAAGACAACAACCGAATGTGCTCTTCCGGTCCACTATACTCTCTGCTCAATTTTGCATATCCCTGCAAAATCAAGTCTATAATGGAGACATATCACATGCCATATCTAACTGTGTCTTGTAGATATCTCAATCCATGTTTCACTGTTGTCCAGTGAGTTTGTCTTGGTTGACTCATGGAATGACTAAGTACATTCACTGCATAGCATGAATCAAGTCTAGTGTTAACTAGATACATCAATGATCTAATTAGATGTGGATCAATCTTGTCCGAATCATCATCATTCATTTTCTTCAAATTCATCATCGTGGATTTGCATTTTGTCATACTGAACTTCTTTAATATTCCCAATGTATATTTTCCTTGACTCAGGAAAATCTCATCGGTCCTCTGTCATACTTCTTGTCCCAAGAAGTAGTGCATCATACTCATATCCTTCATTTCGAAATCATAAGTCAATTCTTACTTGTATCCAACAACGAGGCTTTCGAAATAAGTCATCAAAATCAAGCTCTCGTAACCAACACTGTAATAATATAGGTTTGGATCAACAATACTCTTGCTGAAACCCAAACTCATCAAGAATCCATCCATCTGATATAGTTTCCAACTCATGGATGGTAGTATGGATGGAAGTGTATCGGACTTACTGGATCAAGTGTCTCATCATAGACAACTCCCTCTGTTTGTGAGAATCCTTTGGCTATAGATCTTTCTTTTTATTTCTCAACACTTCCATCAGATGCATGTTTGATCTTATAGATTTGGTTGGAAGTTACCACAGACTTTCCTTCTGGTTTTTGAACAATATCTTATACATCATTCTTTTAAGATATATTGGTATTCTTTTGTTATGGCATCTTTCCATACTTGTTCTCTTATTGCTTCTCCAAGAAAAGTAGGCTCAAAATCAATGAAGTGGCTCATGACTGAAGGATAGCTCAAAAATATCTTTCTCTTTCTTAGGATGTGCCTTGGGGGGCTTGTATGTTCCTCTACCTCCTGGAGAGTGAGCCTAGGCATGCCTTTTATGCCCTAATGCAATATTTCTAGACATATCAACTGGAGCAACTGGATCAGCTGGAATAATTTCTGTATCCCTCTGAAATGCTGAAGGGGGAGAAGGTATTGTCTCATTGTCAATCTCCATTTGATATTATTTGTATCTTTGAAGGGCCATCTCTTCTTCAAGAACAACATTTCTACTTGTCTCAATCTTTCTCTGACCAGAGATGTAGATCTGGAATGTCTTCGAAGATTCATTGTTTATCCCATAAATGTATCCTTTCTCCCTGAAGGGTCTAGCTTGGAATTCTTCTCTTTGGTTACATGAAAAATACACTGGGCACCCAAATATCCTGAAGTGTTCAATATCAAGCTTCACTCCGGTGAAGGTTTCTCCGGGAGTTATGTTTTTTCAAAGTCTGGTGAAGGCTTTTGTTTTGAACATATACTGTGTCAGGCATGCTTCTGCCCATGGAATCATAGAAAGATTTTGATCATGCATTATTGCATTGGTTGTCTCAATGATGGTTCTATTCTTCCTCTTTCTCAAATATTTTTGACTCCCTCTGAAGGATAAGCATCTTCTTTTGTTCTTAACCTATCTCGAACAAGAAAACAAGAGGAACCAAAACAAGAATATCTCCTAAAGGAGAATAATGAGTACATCTCTATAATAAAAAAAATTTAAGGATTGTTGTCAAGCTACAACACCTACTTGTAATGTAGAAAACTTTAGAAATATAGGTTAGATGAATGACAATTTCAACAATCAAACATGGAGTCTTCACTTCTATAGTGTTGTTCCTCAGAATGCACTGATATCCCTCTGGATCCATGTCTTCAACAAAAGGTTCCTTTGTCCAACATACCTGAGGGTGTTGATATGATTTATCTAATGGCACGTGGCTGATCTCTAGCATCTTCATGAAGGAGGTAGTCACAATGTCACCTTTTTGTATCACCAATAATAAGTCTTCCTTTGAAGTCTTGTCTTCTAGGAACTTCAAATTGCTTGATCCATCAAGCTTATCTTCCATCATAGTTTTGTTCATCATAATTTTAGATTCTTCACAACCCCTTGTCAACAGGGCTAGAAAACCTAACGGCTAGGCTAGGTTAGCACTTTTAGGTTTTGTTGGACTTATGACTGCCAACAATACACGTTTTAAATATAGGATAACAATGGTGAGATGAAGATCTCCTTCAATGAGTTGCAGAAACCCTAATACTGAAATTTCTGCAGAAATTAGCAAAACCCTAGGGCCAAAATTTCAAAATGCTTGGAATTTCAATATGAAGCTTGCTAGAGGTGCGCTAAATGAGGCCATACACTCCTATGGTATTTTTATCCCCAACATGAAAGTTCCAAGTGCTGAAACCTCTTAGAAAGGTAGGCCATACAAAAATTCTGGAAACCCCAGGAGGGATGTACGGTTTTGCCGGAGAGAGAAGATGGCTGAAAATTGCTTGTGAAATGGGTTATTCAAGACCTATAATGTGATACCATGTTGGGTTTTCAATAAGCTAGGATTAAGCATGATTTTCATTCCATTTTAGAATTTTACTTAAACCATAGACAATTTGTTGGAGAAACCAAGATCACAAGAAGAAACACCATGCAGAAGTACACAAGAAGTATCTTGGGAAACCCTTCTCAACAAGGGAAGAAAACCCAACCAATCCTTTGCTATATTCTTCAAGAGAAAGAACTTCACCACCAAGAAAACCTAGCACACAAAAGGGTGCTCAAAAACCCTAGAAGACTAGCACCCAAGAGAGGTGCGCACTTTTCCCAAGTAGATGTACTTGCTGAAATTTCCAAACTCAAAAAAAAGATATGATTCCTCAATGGGGAATTTACATTTACTTATATTAGAATTGACCTGTCAACATAAGTGTCTATTGGCACAATAGGGCCGACCTCTCTATCTCATAATATAATTAATCTTAACCAGATTAATTATCTTTTACATTAATTATCAATTACATTAAGGTGGGGCTGAAATGTACCCTTTACATTACAAATAGGGTTACAGGCAGGTTTGACTCTTGAGAAATATAGCAAGGGATCTCATACACCCACTAGTGCTCAACCACTAGGGGCACATCCATAAGGATGTCCATATCTCCGGCTCACTGCATTACACATAAGAACCACTTCTTCACTAGTGTTCAACCACTAGGATCATGTTCACTTGTGCTCGTCCACATGCACATCCACTCAATAGATCTTCTTTCCCACTGCATTACACATGAGATTCATATGGAGTTTCATCATCAAATCTTTTCTCAAAGGAGGCTAATACATCATCTTCATCTTTGTCTCACGACGATGCACCCAACACTTTGGGATTTCACACGTTCACCTTGTTCTCAGCCACAAGCATGTCCAACTCTGCAGATCTCCTTTCTCACTACGTTACATAGGAGAATCATTTGGAGTTGTTCTCAACTCTCAGTAAGGAGGAGGCCATATCTACATTCCAACTTTGTCTCATATAGGAACCACACACCCCTCTCAGGGGCTCTTTGTCAGGTTTGTGTCTTGGAGAATGTCTCACATAACTACAATCATCAACACTCCCTCTCAGCTAGGGAGGCATTCTTCATCATGCCAAGTCTCACACGGATGTACTTTGAAATTTTTCTTGGATGTAGTCATCAACACTCCCTCTCAACTAGGGAATTATTTTTCACCAAGCTAATTTGGTGAAGATGTCTGCAATTTTCTCATGTGTAGGAAGGTACTGCATGTGTATTATTTTCCTCTGCATCATATCTATGATATAATGAAATTTCATCTCAACGTTTTTCGATCCATAAAGAAACACTAGTTTCTCAAATATCTTTACATAAGACTCTTGGTTATCATCATAGGATCCATCTCATGATTAAGTAAATCTGCCAGAAGCTTGTGAAGCCATATGGATTCACACACTCAATGCTACATACTCTGGTTTTGTGCTACTCAAGGCCACAAAGTTTTGTTTCTTAATTCATCAGGAAACCATGGTAAAATTCACGGGAAGAAAATAACTAAATGTGCTCTTCCGATCCACTGTACTCTCTGCTCAATTCTGCATATCCCTGGAAACTCAAGTCTATATTGGAGACATATCACATGCCATATCTAACTGTGTCTTGTAGATATATAAATACATGTTTCATTGTTGTCCAGTGAGTCTGTCTTGGCTGACTCATGGAAAGACTAAGTACATTCACTGCATAACATGAATCAAGTCCGGTGTTAACCAGATACATCAATTATCTAATCAACTATGGATCAATCTCGTCTGAATCATCATCATTCATTTTATTCAAATCCATCATCATGGATTTTCATTCTGTCATACTGAACTTCTTTAATATTCCCACTGTATATTTTCCTTGACTCAGGAAAATCTCATCGATCCTCTGTCATATTTCTTGTCCCAATAAGTAGTGCATCATACTCATATCCTTCATTTAGAAATCATAAGTCAAAACTTACTTGTATCGAACAACAAGGCTTTCTGAATAAGTCATCAAAATACGACTCTTGTCACCAACACTGTAATAATATAGGTTTGGATCAACAATACCCTTGCTGAAACCCAAACTCATGAAGAATCCATCCATCTAATACAGTTTCCAACTCATGGATGGTAGTACATATGGAAGTGTATCGGGCTTACTGGATCAAGTGTCTCATCATAGACAACTCCCTCTGTTTGTGAGAATCCTTTGGCTATAGATATTTCTTTGTATTTTTCGACACTTCCATCAACAACATGTTTGATATTATATATCTCCTTGGAAGTTACCACAAACTTGCCTTCTGGTTTCTGAACAATATCTTATACATCATTCTTTTAAGATATATTGGTATTCTTTTGTTATGTCATCTTTCCATACTTGTTCTCATGTTGCTTCTCCAAGACAAGGAGGCTCAAAATAAATGAAGTGTCTCATGAGTGAAGGATAGCTCAAAAATATCTTTCGCTTTCTCGAGATGTGCCATGAGGGGATTTTATGTTCCTCTACCTCTTGTAGAGTGAGCCTAGGAAGGCCATTTATGCCCTACTGCAATATTTCTGGATATATCAACTGGAGAAACTAGATCAACTAGAATAATGTCTGTCTCCCTCTGAAATTCTGAAGGGGGAGAAGGTATTGTCTCACTGTCAATCTCCATTTGAGATTCTTTGGATATTTGAAGGGCTATCTCTTCTTCAAGGACAACATCTCTGCTTGTCTCAATCTTTCTCTGACTAGGGATGTAGATATGGAATGTCTCTGAAGATTCATTGTTTATCCCATAAATGTATCCTTTCTCCCTGAAGGGTGTATCTTGAACTTCTCTTTGGGTACATGAAAATGAACTGGGTACCCAAATATCCCAAAGTGTTCAATCTCAGGCTTCACTCCGGTGAAGGTTTTTTCAGGAATTATGTTTTTCAAAGTCTGGTGAAGACTCTTGTTCTGAACATATACTGTGCCATGCATGCTTCCGCCCTTGGAATTATAGAAATATTCTGATCATGCATTATTGCATTGGTTGTCTAAATGATGGTTATATTCTTCCTCTTTCTCAAATAGTTTTGACTCCCTCTGAAGGATAAGCATCTTCTTTTGTTCTTAACCTGTCTGGAACAAGAAAACAAGAGGAACCAAAACAATAATATCTCCTAAAGGAGAATAATGAGTACATCTCTATAATCCAAACAATTTAAGGATTGTTGTCACATCTACAACACCTACTTGTAATGTAGAAAAATTTATAAATATAGGTTGGAGGAATGACAATTTCAACAATCAAACTTGGAGTCTTCACTTCTAGTGTGTTGTTCCTATGAATGCACTGAGATCCCTCTGGATCCATGTCTTCAACAAAAGGTTCCTTTGTTCTGCAATTACCCTCATGACAATGATACA
Source organism: Picea glauca (assembly GCA_000966675.3). NCBI lineage: Eukaryota > Viridiplantae > Streptophyta > Pinopsida > Pinales > Pinaceae > Picea > Picea glauca. The sequence continues at coordinate 174,521 of JZKD02S1255806.1, forward strand.
AATAATATATATATACAAGTGCATACCTGAGGGTGCTGATATGATTTCTCTAATGGCACACAAATGATCTCTGTCATCTTCATGAAGGAGGTAGTCACAGTGTCACCTTTTTGTATCACCCATAATAAGTCTTCCTTTGAAGTATTTTCTTCTAGGAACTTGAAGTTGCTTGATCCATCAAGCTTATCTTCCATCATAGTTTTGTTCATCATAATTTTAGATTCTTCACAACCCCTTGTCAATTGGGCTAGAAAACCTAACGGCTAGGCTAGGCTAGAAATTTTAGGTTTTTTTGGACTTATGACGACCAAAAATACGACTTTGAAATACAGGAGAACACTAGTGAGTTGAAGAGCTCCGTCAATGAGTTACAAAAACCCTAATACTGAAATTTCTGTAGAAATTAGTGAAACCCTAGAAACCCTAGGGCCAAAATTTCAAAATGCTCGGAATTTCAATATGAAGCTTGCTGGAAGTGCGTTGAAGGAGGCCATACACTCCTATGGTATTTTTAGCCCCAATGCCCAAGTTCCAAGCGCTGAAACCTATTAGAAAGGTAGGTCGTACGAAATTTCTGGAAACCCTAGGAGGGTCGTACGGTTTTGCAAGAGAGAGAAGATGGCTCAAAATTGCTTGTGCAATGGGTTCTTCAAGACCTATTCTTTGATACCATGTTGAGTTTTCAATAATCTAGGCTTAAGCATGAATTTCATTCCATTTTATCATTTTACTTAAACCATAGACAATTTGTTGCAACAACCAAGATCACAAGAAGAAACACCATGCACAAGTACACAAGAAGTATCTTGGGAAACCCTTTTCAACAAGGGAAGAAAACCTAGACAATCCTTTGCTACATTCTTCAAGAGAAATACCTTCACCACCAAGAAAACCTAGCACACAAAAGGGTGCTCAAAAACCCTAGAAGACTAGGACCCAAGAGAGGTGCGCACTTTTCCCAAGTAGATGTAGTTGCTGAAATTTCCAAACTCACACAACATATATGATTCCTCAATGGGGAATTTAAATTTACTTATATTAGACTTGACCTGTCAACATAAGTGTCTATTGGCACAACATGGACGACCTCTCTATATCATAATATAATTAACATTAACCAGATTAATTACCTTTTACATTAATTATCAATTACATTAAGGTGGGGATGACCTGTACCCTTTACATTACAATTAGGGTTACATGTAGGTATGACTCTTGAACAATATAGCAAGGGATCTCATACACCCACTAGTGCTCAGCCACTAGGGGCACATCCATAGTGATGTCCATATCTCGGGCTCACTGCATTACACAGAAGAACCACTTCTTCACTAGTGTTCAACCACTAGGATCACGTTCACTTGTGCTCGTCCACATGCACGTCCACTCAACAGATCTTCTTTCCCATTTCATTACACAACAGAGTCATCTGTAGTTTCATCATCAACTCTCTGCTCAGAGGAGGGTAATACATCATCTTCATCTCTGTCTCATGACGATGCACCCAACACTTTGGGATTTCACACGGTCACCTTGTGCTTAGCCACATGCACGTCCAACTCTGCAGATCTCCTTTCTCACTGCGTTACACAAGAGAATCATCTAGAGTTCTTCTCAACTCTCTATAAGGAGGAGGCCATCTCTATGATCGAGCTCTGTCTCAGATATGAATGACACACCCCTCTCAGGGGCTGTCTCTCAGGTTTGTGTCCTGGAGAATGTCTCACATAGCTGCAATAATCAACACCAACACCTTTGAAGAATCCCTCTTAGCTGCTGATAATGTTTCCTAAGTTTATTTGTTGACTGCTGGTTTATTTAAGTGGTTCGTTTGGTATACAACTTTAATCAAACAATTTAGAATAGTCGCATGATATTTTTGACACACAAGAAGGGTTTCATTGCATTTGAATACTCATAAACAACAATACATAAAAAGGAAATGAATACAACCCTTTTAGATATAATATAACAATAGGAAACTAGAAAATACAACTAGATACACACTAGATCTCTTATTTGTCTCTAACATGAAGGTGCATATAAACATTTGTTGCTATACTGGATTTGGAATGGTCCTTTTTGTGTCTGCCACAAGTGGTGGAATGGATCAACGATCTCCAAGAACCCACATACTATTTATGACAAGGATTTGACCCCTTCCTCATGCCTCCTCGATGCTGCCAGAATGGATATGACATCTTCTTGTGCCCACTATTGTTGATGATGAAGGTACAAATTATTCCTCACTGTTCACCAACTACCATTACAGATTCTTCCCCACTATCCACTAGTTTCCATTACATATTCTTCCTCACTGTCCACTAGATGCCCATGTAATACAGTCCTCTTTTAATCGCTGTTACAACCTTTTTGTTGAGCTTCCACAACCTGAGACAACATGGGCGATCTCTCTCCAAGATGTAATGTTAAATATGACCTTCCTCTAGACTACCACAAGAAACAAACAGGGTATGACCCTATTCTTGAAACCCCATGACTGTAGATAATAATCCAACCTATTTCTTCCACCCACATGACCTGCAAATGATAATATTGTCCAAGAGAATGTGGTCCACAAACCCTGAAATGAAGTAGCTTCCATAACACCCAAAAATTTTTGTAGATGACCAACAAATTAAAAAAAATGACAGATCTTTCTTCTACAGTGAATTCAAGTGATAAATCCGAGTGATTCCTCCTACAAATTAGCTAGGGTGGAATATTTAACCTCCAAAACCAATTTGTTCAAGGGTTTCAACCTAAGAACCCTAAAAAATCCTCAAGAGCTCTTTCCAAATCAAATTTTAGAAAATAATCACGCATAATGAGAGAATGAGTTCCTAATTCTCCTTTTTACCCCATTTACCTTTTTCTCCTCAAGTGAATTTTTAATTTATCTTTAGTATTGCCTCTACAATCAATTTATTAGACCTTTTTACTCGAAAAAGTGATTTATTTCATTTAAAAAAATTCTTGGGCACTGGAAGTCACTTTTCAAAATCCCATCATTTAGAGTTATTCATCCCAGTTCCAACAAGCTATTACACCAAGGTACCCCTCTTAGATACTTTATTAAAATGAAAACCTTAGTGAATCCATTAAATAATGCTCAATAATACTCCCAAATTATGGGAACATTCGAAATGCAACATAATCAAAATTTGACTGTGCATGAATGATCATGATGATGAAAGATGATAAAAAGACCTCTAAGACATTATATATCTCCTCTAAACCTCCCAATATCATTGGTAGTGTTATCACTCCAAGAAACCCTTTGTGGTTGCAGACCAAAGGTGCTTGGTAACTTAAGAAATGATTTTTTTTTGTATTTTGTAAAGGTGGATCAATGGGATTACTCAATTCAACTTATGGCATTCAAACATCAATATGATAAACAAATAGACAATGCTCTCCAAGATGGGTTAAACAGTAAAATAAATTTCAGTGGATGAAGAAAATATTGTTCATAAACCAGTGCAAAGCAGGGTCTAATAAACAACTAAAGGAATTGATTATAATGTCATGAACCAAACAATAGGATAACAACTATTCAAGGTTTGACAACAATATAACAGTGAAGGAGAAATATGAAAAACTGCCACCAAAATGGAAAGAAACCTGTGATCTGTATTAGCAAATGAAAAGTCTGAGTACAAAGAGTATTACTGTATCCAGAATTGAACCCCCTATCAAACTGAGTTCCTAGGCTTTATAGCCTTTACAAACAGTTTTTCAGATCCTCAAAACATGGATCAAATCAACTAAAAATAGTAAGTAAAAATCTGTTGCAAAAGAAGTGGGATACTTCCTCAAAAGGAGGTCAATCCCTGATTTTCCTCTGTTGACTGTTGGTGCAGTGTAGAGCAGCCTTCCAAGGCTAAAAGATCCTTCTCCCATAGAGACCAAGTCGAGCTGGCCGATGTGGCAAAATACCCTGCTTTTTAATTCAAATGAAATTGTCCATATACCTTTGAAATAATTCCTTTCTTCATCATATATCAAAAATGACTGCTGAACTAAGTCTGATAATTCA